>CANYCX011935619.1:0-13985 GCA_948193385.1 Breynia disticha f. nivosa | reverse complement strand
AGGATGTAGATACTGATCAGAAGAGGAGAGACCGTTTTGAGAGAGGTCTGAGATATCCTATACGCAACAGGATTGCACTGAAACCTGCGACATACGAGATACTGATTGAGGCAGCCATCAGGGCTGAGGAATTAGAGGCTGAGGGTGACAAGAAAGAAAGTAGGAAAGAGACAAAAGATTTCTAGGTCTAGTTCGACTGGGGGATGATAGGGGTCAGAGATCTGATACTTGTGGTTATAGAGGTGCAGGACGCAGATAGCTGCAATTGGACTAGAGCTACGGTGATCAGATCTTCTGTCAGAGTTGCAGACGTCAGAGGTCGAGCTCCATAGTTCTATTTTTGCGTGCTTCCATTTTTGACTTTGTACATATCTTGTATATGTTACTATTTTGAGTTTGAAAACGTTTCAAACGTCTTCTGTTGTTTCTGCTGTAAAATGTTTTATGTTACCACTGTTTTCAGGGCCCAGTGAATAAATAAAATGTTATTTTATTTTCTCTCTCCTCGATTTTACTCTGATTTCTTTATGATTTTCTTATTATTATTTAAAGATTATTGATTATCAGGAAAAAAAGTATTTAAAAACAGGTTCCACACTTACATACATATGATCACTTATCAATTCGCCTTCAACATCATTTGCATCATAATCACATAAACATAATATCATCATCTCCTTTACTATCAATCAACATACCAACATAACAATACATTCCAATATATCACATCCATAAATAACATGTCAAACATCAATTATACTCAATAACACCAAACATACTAAATTCATAAATTCCACATTTTCAAAACATAACATTTTCATACACAATACAAACACACAACAGAAGCTGCACTCATGTTACTTACCTCTTAACAGCTCAGCTAATTCCCCGTCTGGGAAGCTCCTTCACCTTGTTTAGGTCCTCCTAAACACAATTAGGGACTATGTTAATTATATATACATGCTCTCAATCTTTGCTAATAAATATACAAGCCTATACATGTATATGTATATATTTGTGTGATGTTTCTATGTTATTTTTTTCTCTCTCTTATTTACTCATCTAACCTACCCTTCACCTAACTTCCTCTTCCATTAATACCAACCATTATGAATTTACTTTTTAGCCACATTTAGGCATAGTTTTCCAAATTCAACTACCCGGTACACAAACTAACCCCCATTCCTTCCATTTCACTCCCCAAAACACTAAACCATATTATTTAATCCAAAATGCCTGAGAAAGTTAACCCTAGCATCAAAACTTCAAACCAAACTTAGGGTTACAAATTCAATTTTCGTCACTCTAGACCTTCCATCTTAAAACACCATTTTTAAGCCCTTAAACCATGAATTAACCCTAGAATCAAGTATTTATGGTTACTACACATCCATACCTTTCCAACAAACCCAATTTTACTCAATTCGGACCTAAAATGAGTGAAAAATCACCTCGAGAAATCAAACCACGCACAAAAACGAGATTCAAGGTTTTGGTTCGAGAATAACTCACCGAATCAAGCTCTTAATCCGATCCTACAACCTCCAAACACCAAGTCTCAACAAGTTCCAAGCTCAGTTAGGGTTTTTCAGAAATTGGTTCGGGTTTTTGAAATGGTTCACGTTTGTTTCGATGAATGTAGAGAGAGATAGGAAGAGATATATATATATAAGGCTCAGTAATGACGTTTTTACCCTCAGCTCTACCTGTTGCCTTCTTTTCGATTTTTCTCTCTCCCGACTAGTTTAACCTAACACGATTTTAATCTCACATTATATTCTACACTCTCCACCATTTATTTATTAAATCTTTTTGCGAAAAATTTCCTCTCATATATTTATTAAATATTCAGTTAAAGTTTAAAAATTACGAAAAATGGAGAGCGTTACACTAATGTAACAAGAGTTCTACTTTGCCAAGAATCCTGTAAAGATTAATGTCGGATCTTTGGATGCCTCATCAGAATACATGACATTTGTAAGACTTCGTGTGTTATTCAATGAAACAGTACCAATATGAGTTATAGGGATTAAAGAACCATCAGACAATGAAACCAAAATATGTTGCACAGGAGAATATGAAGTAAAATGTAAGAGGGAACTTGCAATGTGGTATGTGGCACCAGTATCCACAGTCCAGACATGTTTAGAAGATTTAGATGTATCAGAGATAGGTGATATACCTGAAGCATGATCTATTGGTTGTGGAGAGAGAGTTACTACATTACCGTTATCAAACCTTGTGGATATATTATGCAGAGATGGCACAACAACTGAAGGATGGGACTCTTGTGAAGGGTGTAATCCATGATTTGAACTAGAAGATATCGAACCTTGATCAAGATTCACATTGTTCTGTACTGCATTCACTTGCTTATCAGCACTGGACATGAAACTTGTTCCTATACTGTTAGATCAGTGATTCTGCTTGTATCCTAGGGGAAAACTATTCTTCTTATAGCATTTGTTGATGGTGCGTCCTAGCAAGCCACAATGTGCAGATAGGACGCTGTCGATTCTGATTAAACTTTCGAGAATTCTCCGAAGTGTTCCTTGATCCAGTTGTGGTCAGATTATTGATATGTGTTGTGTTGAATGAATCATAATGTTTGATTGACGCTCATCTTGCACCACCATACAAAACACCTTATTGATTGGAGGAAAAGGTTCCATGAGCATGATTTGAGATTTGGCATTATTAAAGGATTCATTCAACCCTCAGAGAAATCTGATCACACAATCAATGTTCATATACTGCCTGACAGTATCAATAGCTCCATAAAAAACACTTGGAGAGCATGTACATCGTGGCATGGGTCTCCAATTGAAGAACTCATCCCATAAAATCTTCATTTGACTGAAATATTTAGTAACATTCAAGACACCTTGTCGATAACCATAGATCTCTTCTTGTAAATCCGATAGTCGGAATTGATCTCCTTGTGCGAATCGATCATGTAGATCTTTCCACACCTCAAATGCTTCATCTATCCAGATAACACTTTGTTCAATGGATGGGGATACCTAATGAAGAATCCAAGAGTGAACAAGTGTGTTACACCTTGTCAAATAGGAAAAATAGGATCATCTTTACCAGGCGGTTTGATAGATCCATCAAGAAACGACAGTTTGTTTTTGGATTGTAATGCCATTTTCATGGATCTTGACCATGGGTGATAATTGTTTCCATTGAGAACAACAGAAACTAGAACTAATTTTCATGGATCTTGACCATGAATGATAATTGTTTCCATTGAGAACAACAGAAACTAGAACTAATTTTCATGGATCTTGATCATGAATGATAATTGTTTCCATTGAGAACAACAGAAACTAGAACTAAGGAGGGGCTTTCGCTGGGATGAATGTAGTTGGAGCTTAATGGTGAGTCAGGTTCAAGAATTGTGTTGGTAATTATTGCGGCCATGATGGTTGTTTGTGTTTGGGAAGAAGGAAGGATCTAGAAGCGTTTTTACGCTCTCATACCATAACAAGACGTTAAAAGAAAGTGTGGGGAAATTGTATGTTGGTCATTTCCTTCATTAGTCAAACAATACATATGTGCTATTTATAGCACCGAGAGGAATACACCTGAAGAAAGATTAAAAGTAATTAACAGAATTTCCCGCCTAAAAACCGTCACAACAACTTGCATAACTTGCAATTCTACACACTCCAGCTGCTTCTACTTAGACCTTGTAAAAGTCAACCCACCTGTTAACCCGACACAAAATTAAGCGGATTTGGGTTGGTGTATATGAATTTGGGTCGTAAATGAGTTGACTCGTTCATGACCCGTTAAAAATTTAATTAAATAGGTAAGCCCGACACGATCCGATTCGACCCGTTATGACCTGTTAAAAAATTATTAATAACTTTATAAAATAAAATATTTAAAACACATACAAAAATTGAATATAAAAAATATGAAAAAGCATATATGACATCTTATATTAAAAAAATAGATCTAAACTTTTATTAGATTTGAAGTTTATGCAATAGATATTAAATATGTTAATTTTTAACTTATTTAACATATTAAGTCATATAAATAAATAAATAAATAAGATAATTCGTGTAAATTAAATCAGTTAATCCTGTTAATGAGTTTTTCTATTGAATATCATTATTTATGACATAATATTAAAAAAATTGAATTTGTGTCATTTGACGTGTCTAATCGTACGCTCTTTAATCGTGTTTTCGAGTTAGAAATATCAGCTTTATCTAATTGTGTCAGTTACATGGGTCAACTCGTCAACCCATTTATTAAATGGGTCGGATTTGAGTTTCACTTTCTGACCCGTTTATTAAAAGAGTCGGATTTAGGTTTGGATTAATCGTGTTAGCAATTCATGTTGACCTGAGACGAACCCGATCTGTCAACCCGAAGTGTCAGGTCTACTTCTACTCATCTTTGGATTCATCTGGAAGGCTCTGGGAAGATCAGAAGTGTTCCTTGGTCCTTTTTTTTTTCAAAACCTTTTTCTTTGCTTTCGATTTTGAAGACTGGAATGTATGTGTTTGCGATCCAGCAGCAGAATAACCATTGTGAGGAAGAGTGGTCAGCAATTAATTATCAAAATATTGGTGATAACAGATAATGGTGGTAACACAGCACCAAAAAAATTCCTAATTCTTTTTTAAAAATATTATATCTTAGAAAAAGTTCAAAAAAAATAAAAATTAAATGAAGAGTGTACATTTTTACCATGAGTTCTTATAAATTGAGAATTTATAAAACAAATTATAATTATTAAATATGATAAAAATTAAATATGAACCTTTAATTTATTCTATAAGATATATTTTTAATTTATATAATTTGTAAAATTTAATAAAAAATAATTTTCAACAAAAATGATCTTCACATTAGAAAAATATAAACTTGCCTTCATAATTAACCGATTTCATTCCTTTTTTCTTTTTTTTGTTTTGAGCACTATGATGTTTCGATCCGGCACACTTGCTCGTCCTATAACTCGTCTTCTCAAACAACTCTTAATTAAAGTGAATAGTAGCAAACGACAATAGATTGAACTAGTTGCATGATAAACGACAACCTCCAACTCCTCTTGTATTTTATTATTTGTTCATATAGGAAAATCGTAAAGTATTTGAAGGTACAATTATTTTATTTGATCATGCAATTTTTTTTGCTGTCATTGAGTCAAATATTTAAATTTTACTTATTTAACATTTTAAATTATTTTAATTGAATAATTTATTTTATATAAGTTACTTTAGTTAATAGTTTTAACTTTTCAAATTTAGTTTACATTTTTATTTTAACTTTTCAAATTTTTCAAAATAAATTTTCTTTTAAATTCTTAAATAGAGTCATGTACTAAATTATAATAAAATTTAAAATATTTAATTGAACTTTTAAAGTATTTTACTTAATTCATATATTTTGTATTAACTACTGAAATTAATAATTTTGAAGAGCCTTAATAATTTTTTTTATTTTTTGTTACTCATTTAAAATATTTATATAGAAATAAATTATAATAAAATATTTGAATTTAAGCTTCATATATATCTATTATGCGTTCGAATTTATTAAATTTATAAAAAAAATAATTCAATTTTATCATTAATTTAAGATTAAAATCTCTCAAATGAATCAAAGTGTTGACTAAAATTAAAAATATGATACTTTTTTGTCATTTATATTGTAATGTAATTTCTTAAAAAAATTCAACTTTAATATTTTTGCATTAACCAATCTACTAAATACTCTTTTAATTATTAAAAAAATAAATAATAAATATCAAAATCAATTCTCAAATATTAAAAAATATAATTTCCTATGTTTATTAATATTTATTTTAATTACTTTTAATCATAAATTTTCATAAGTTTCATTAAACTAAATTTATTTTTAAATTAAAAAACACACAATCTTTTCTCTCGAATTCCATTTCCATTAACTATATCACCATTATTGTAACAAGAAAAGCTCTCGCCACTACTCCCCGTTCCCTCAGTCCTTCACTCCTCCCACATCGTGGTGCCTCGGTGGTGCCCTGGTGGTCGACGACGGAACCCCTTCTTTCCGGGACCTCCTTTGACGATGTTCTCTCAGCTCATGAGGTAACGAAGCACCAAAATTTCCTCTACTAAACGACAATGGTTCAGAAGGACTGTCTTCTATCTTCTTCGAATCTGCAAATATGCAGCCAGTTGATAAAGCTAGTCCCCCTACAAGCTGCAAATTGAAGTCAATTTGTTGAGCAACATTAACCATCGTGTTTGGATGAGAATTTTGAAATGCAAGTGAAAGTTTTTCAAAGTGTAAGAGAAAATTTTGTTTAAGGGATAGATTTCAAATCGAATTAAATGTCTTGAATTTAAAAACCTCCAAAACTTCTTAATTACAACCCTCCATATTGGTGCCTCGAGGAATTAAGTTACTAATTTTTTTTGTAATCATCAACAGTTAGACGTCAAAGACAAGACTGACTTTTATTCGAGAATTCAGTCTAAATATAAACAGCAAGACAACTGTTTCTGGTACTTACCGTTTGAGTCCACTCGTACGCTTGTGTTTCATATACTATAGGTGGTTGAGATCCAGCTGCAGAATAACCATTGTGAGGAAGAGTGGTCAGCAATTAATTATCAAAATGGTGGTAATAATCTCTTCCAAATTCTGACAAACTTGTCCTATTGCAAGATAAGTCATTAAGATGATGAAAACTGAAGAACTAAGAGATAAGATGTTCAAAACAAGATAAGGCCAATGACATGACCAGATATGGAAGTAGGGAAAGATAGGAGAAAATACCGGCAATCCGATTCTCACAATCAGTGATCAATTTTGTAAATCTTCGATCTCCTGGGGAATAAGAAGCACCCATTTCAAGAGCTGCCTTGGCTGCTTCATACGCTTTAAGTTTCATACAAGCAGTTCTGTCCACCAAAGCATTCGAACGAATAAAGGACAGCACAAACATGTAAACGACATATCTTACAAATCAATTTAATTAAAGAATCTAAATTGATACACAGTTGCAAATACACAAATTTCGATCTTTGTTTCCCTTCTATCCCGTAACTCATCGGGTTATAAAATTGATATCTCATCTGCGTCCCGTTCTTCGTGAAACATTAAAAAACTCACTCCGTTCAGATTGAATCTGATCATGTCTGCACGGGTAAGGATTTTTTTTGTATGCCTAAGTTGAAGGTTGTTGAAAACAGGATGATAGTCGTTTGAAGGAAAGCAATTCAGTTAAAACATATGAACGAATAAATAACAGCATAAACATGTAAACGACAATAACAAGTTCCAATAAGGCAACACAGACTAGAAAACATACCCTTTATGCAAATAAGCTGTAACTAATGAAGGATCCAACTCAATTGCTTTATTAGCATCAGCAAAAGCCTCTGCAAAATACACAAACATATAACAGTCAACCATTTAAGCTTTATGAATCAACAGCATAAAAAATGTCAAAATGCAGAAGCCAAAACAACCAAAAGAACCCCATAAAGTCAACAGAAAAAACTTGAACTTTAAAAATATTGACAGTACATACCAATAAACTTTTGAACTTTAATGTAAGCATGAGCTCTACCATCAAAGCAATCAGCATTGGAAGAGTCCAAATGAATCGCTGTAGAGTATAAATCAATCGCAAGTTTGTAATCATTATTCATAAAAGCTTCTACAGCATTTTCAGCGAAATGGGACGCCATTGTTTTCGTGCGGAAATGCTTGAAGTGAAAGAGGTGGAGAAAGAGTTTAACTCTAAGTTGACTTGTGGGTTTCAATGAGTTGATTTAAATAAATGATTGGCAGGTGTGGAAACCGCGGAATCTGATTGGTGTTGACGTAGAACGTAGGATGGACTTCGTAGGGCGGACTGCGGTTCGATCCCCGCAACGCCGTTTGGGAGGAGAATAAAATCTAACCACCCGGGGCCCTCCCCGAACCGGATTAGTCTCGGCCCAATGGGTCGAGGATACCGGTGCTCAGACAAAAAAAAACAGTTTTTAAATACCACGAATTGACCCGAGTTGTTTTAATTTAATCAGTAATCTCAAGTTCGAGTCCTGATGATAAAATTATGTTAAATTTTGTTTTGGGGGAGTTTTACTCGCGCCCTTGTGGTTCAATAATCCGATTAATGCATGACATCATCTGCATGACATCGGAGACTTTTACTATGAGTCCCTTCGAAGAAGAAACTCATTGAGGCAACGAATTTTGATCATTCTATACAGTAAAAATAAATCTGAGCCTTTGATTTATTCAGTAAAAACAGTTTTCATTTTACGTAAACTGTATATTTTCAGTTAAATAAAGAAAGGGTCTCATTGAGTCCCTTCTTCGTTGGTTTCATATTAAAATTTACCATCACATCTTCTACATGCACATCCATGACATTTTTGCTTGCAAATAATCTTCCTCTTTAAATAAAAGATTGTATTTTTTTGTAAATTTTTAGTTTATAAGAAAATATTGTATAATAAAACATTTTTTTCTCACAAATAGGATCAATCTCATTAACTACTATTAACAACTCCAATATTAGATGGATCAAATGCAAAAAATTGACAACAACATATCAAAACTAAGGCATAATAATGAAGAAAAAAATATGAATAAATAGTTAATCCAGAGTCTATTTATCTAGTAAAATCATTTTCAAGCTAATAAGAGCGTTAGTATTTTTTTTTGCATTCACTATTTCTCATAATCTTCCTGCTGTGAATTTTATTCTTCAACCAGTAATTTCACAAGATAATTCATTCCAACTATAAAAACCTAGATAAATCGGACTAATCCGACTACACCAAGTGTCAAGTCTGATGCAATTAACATATAATACAAATCCTATATTTGTAATTTTAAAATAAAATAATTAAATTGAGAATAACAATTAATCTCTATATTTTTAAAAATAGCAATTAAAAGTAAATTGTGAATTTATATAGACATAAAATTGCAATTTACAAAATAAAAAATTAGATCTTATTGGTCGAATAACTCCGAGAACGATAAAACTAAAATTTAAAAAAATAGATTTTACTGATCGAATACATTCTCTGGGAACGATAATAAAAAAAAAGAAAAATAAAATATAGATCTTATTGGTCGAATACAATCTCTTTCCATGCTTCTCTTTGTTTATAATTCTCTTTACTTTATGCCAAATCAGTTGTTTGACTTTCACCTAATCTTTCCTCTATTCTTTCCTCATTTTTTCTATCCTCATTTTAAAGATGGAATTGGGCACCCTATTATTCATGGTATTGGATAAATGAGTTTTGGACATAAAATTACAATTTACAAAATAAAAATTTAGATCTTATTGGTCGACTATCTCCAATAACGATACAACTAAAATAAAAAAAAATTAGATCTTACTGGTCGAATACAATCTCCGGGAACGATAAACTAAAAAAAAATAAAAATAAAATATAGATCTTATTGGTCGAATACAATCTCTTTCCATGCTCTTTCTCTTTGTTTATAATTCTCTTTAGTTTATGTCAAATCATTTTTTTGACTTTCACCTAATCTTTCCTCTACTCTTTCCGCATTTTTCTTTCCTCATTTTAAGGATGGAATTCCCTATTATTCATGGTATTGGACAATATAAATGAGTTTTGGACTGTTACGGATAGTAAAATCACTATCCGTCATGGGTTTAGATCGAATTCGGGCATATCCCTCATGTACTCTAAACCCGAACCTGCATATATAAACGGGTACTGGTAGTAGGTACCTGGATGTTGGTATACTTGTATCTCTGTATTGTTTCATATTTGTTTTCTTGTAATTGTTGAATAGTCAACATGACACATGGCAAAGGATGACGAGTTGATGTGTTGCCTATATATATTACTTGGCACACGCTTATTCCCAACCTCTGATGCCAATTTACTACACATTACTTTCTCTCTCTTATCTTACCCTTTCCTATTATCTTTCACCCGACTTACTAATGGCGGCTATCTTTTTCCTTGATTTATACCTCATCGGACCATGGCTTTCACCAAACTGATTTTTCAGATCCTCCCGCAGCAATCTAGCTGATTTTGCCCATAAAGATGACCCTACCAAGTCCTTAGACATAACATTAATGATCCATGATTTGACCATCCAATCCAATCGCAGCCACACCTAGTAGTTATCATCAGACTCCAGGGGTTGCCGAATGGACCCATTAACAAACCCTAATTTCAACTTGGCACCTAATGCCATCTCAATAGCTACACTACTCCACTGTAAATAGTTGGACTCAGTGAGCAAAATAGACATAAGGACCATACCTGGATGATCCGAACTATGTAGATAGAACGGATCATCATCCGCTCTAGTTAGAAACCTGTGTGTGCGACCAGCGTTGCTATTATTCCCTTCAACAACATCACAGTCAGATTCCATAGCCGGATAATCAATTAACTAGAACAAACTTCAATTTGAAGTTAGGGTTTGACGAACAAACAAATTTGGGGTTTTTGTGTGTGTGACGCCAATTGAGGTGATATTACTCTCGATCGATAGGGTTTTGTTAAAGGAACTAATTGATCGGTTTAGATGGCTCTAATACCATCTAGGAACTGAGATCTGCAAGGAAAAAGATAACTGCCATTAGAAAGTCGTGAAAGTTAATAGGAAAGGGTAAGATAAGAGAGAAAGTAATGTGTAGTAAATTGGCATCAGAGGTTGAGAATAAGTGTGTGCTAAGTAATATATATAGGCAACACATCAACCTATCATCCTTTGTCGCGCGTCCTGTTGACTATTCAACAATTACAAGCAAGCAAAATATGAAACGATACAGAGATACAAGTATACTAACAACGGATACTCGTCTTAAAAACTTATAAAGGGTAAATTACACTAATACTAACTTTGGCAAATATTTTAACAAAAATATCAACCTTAAATATTCAGTAAAAAAACAACACATTTAAAACATTGATTTAATACAACTTAAATTATTCTATTAAATAATATCTCATGTGTATAGAAAAGTAGACAAAGAAATTAACAAATAGGTTACAATAAAAAAGAGTAATAATTTTGAAAGAATATTTTAAAAAGTGTGCTAGTTTTTAAGAACATTTGAATAGTAGTAAAAGTAAAAAAATATTGAAAAAACTGATATTTGTCAAAAATTTCTCACTTATAAATGTATAAAATATTATAATTAATATATAATTTTTTTATATATTTTGTATATTTTAAAATTATAAAATAGTGTAATCGGGTATTTAAACGGGTACGGATATCCTCGAGTAATTTTAATAAGATTTGGAACAAGTAAGGATAATACATAAATGAGTTCACGACAGGTACGACTACTGATTTTCTTTAACGGATCCGAGTTCGAATTAGACAATTTTTACAGATACCCAATCCGATTACATCTTTATCATTAGACGACTACATTTAGTGCCCCTTTTTTATTCTCGTTCAATCCCAACACAATCAAACCACTCATCTCCTCTTCCATCCCCTAACTATTCCTTTTTTCACTTACATGACTACTTATCTCACTTTAATTTCAAATCTCAAATTTAAAATAATTAAAATAAATTTTATTCTCATATATAATCTCAAATTTAATATTAAAACAAAATATTTTCATAATATTTCATACACGTTATTATTATTGATTTTATTAATAAAATTGATAAGTAATATACTTATTTTTCATCCAATATTTTTCATTATATTATATTTTATATTTGTAATAAATTATTTTAATAAATAATATATTTTATTATTAAACAAATCAGTAAAAAAATTAACAAATAATAATCATAATTATAAGTTAGTATTAATATAATTTTAATTATAATTTTAAATAATTAAAAATCAAAATATTTTTAAAAATATTACAATAATTTTTCCCAAATTTAGGATAATGAATAGTATAATTTTAAATATGGGATCATGAATAATGTGATTTCAAATATGTGATCATACTATTCATGGTCCTAAATATGAGATCAAAATAAAATTCTATTGGAACAAAAAATTTGTCCCAAATTTGAGATTTGGGATCCTATTGAAGATACCCTCTCACTTCTCTTCAATTTCAATCACGTTTTTTCCTGCTTCACTTACCTGAATCTCTTCACACTTTTGACTGGTAAAGTATATCGGGTGTGTAAATCATATAGCAAAGATAGTGGAAGAAAACATTCCTGTTAAATTCAGTGAATTAATATCACTCTCGAAGAAGGTATGTGCATTTCATGATTAGGTGATAAAAATGAAAGACTTGATTATGAAAAAACATTTGTTAGTGTGAGTTCTATACCTAATACAATTGTCTTGTATAAACACACTTATTATTTGTGTTAATTAAGATAAGGTAATAAATTTTATTAGTCTATATTTTTGTGCATATTGAACTAATAAAATCATCTATGATGCTGGTTCTATTTATAATATCAAGGTAAGAGCTTGATAGTAAAACACTTTAAATAACAACATTCTAAATGTCCATAATCGATAATTACAATGAGAATCGTAATTAACCATCGTAATTAACCAACACTATCATAGGTCTTTATGAGATGATTATATTTTACCAATCATAAAAAGTAGAGGACATAGATACATCGTAAAGAGGATGTATTGTATTGTATTGATTCGCTTAATTAGAGTAATACATGGTAGACTAGAAGTCATAAGCATTCTTTAAAGGAGAATTTACACTTTTACACCAAAAAAAATACTCATTTACCAAAATCACTTTTAGGAAACATTATTAATATTTTACCAACATTTTTTGTTCTCTCTAACAAAATGCCCATTCTCTTTTGCCGCCCAAAAATTTGGAGCATTTAATGAGGAGTGACTGATTTGACATGCTCATTGGTTAGAGATAACATTTTGCATTCTCATTAAATGCTACCAAAACACACTTTTGTTCTCCTCTTCCTCTCTCTCATTTGCATTCTCCTTCTTTTTGATTCATTTTGCATTCTCGTTCTGTTTTTCATCCTCTCTTTCTATCTCATTTCCGATTTCTTGCCCTGAAAAGCCAAAAACAGTGAAGAAAAAATCGTTGAAGACAGCCGAAAACAACGTGCGGAGAAGTCAGGAATCTGCTGGTATGGTTTATTTTGTGCTGTTTGTTAATCCTTGAATTTTTTTTGAAAGGATATGATAGATGATTTGTCATGGTTGCTGTAATGTTTTCAACATTATCTAACATTGTCATATGACGTTATTTAATGTTATATAACGTTTTATAACGTTATATAATGTTAAATAATAAAACAGCACGACATAAATGACGTTATTTAACGTTATATAGCGTTTTTGAACGATGTATAATGTATTGGTTTATATGTTTGATATAGGAATTGATATGGGATCTATTAAAACGATCATTCAGTATGATGGCGTTTGGAGCGAAAATTCTTACAGCAACTTCAAAGCAACTGGAGTCATAATACCCGAGGGTTCAACATACTCAGAATTGTGCAATCTGGTCGCGCAACACCTTCGCATTGATATAGTGAATACGAACTTCACCTTTAAGTACCAGATTCAAGAAGATTATCAGCTCTTTAACATACAGTCTGATTTGGATTGGAACTTCTACATTGAGCATAAAAAAATGAGTTTAATGTGATGAAATACCCACTTTACGTGACAACATCTAGTCTACATTACTCCGAAAACAACTCTGAAGAATCTGTGAGTGTAAGGTCAACAGAAAATCCACCTAGGGCGAGTCCTCTGGCTAGGATAGACAACGTTGAAGCGGACAGGTTAGTGATTTTAGTTGAGGAACAATTGGAAGAAGAATGGGGGGATGTTCTTTGCAGTAACAACTTGAGTGTGGTGCCATATATTGAGAATATCGAACAGGTGAGTTGTGGAGTTGCGGAAGTTGCCTTTAATGCCTTAAATGAATGTGAAGTTCCTGAAATATATGAAAATGAGGAAACTGAGTTTGAATGTCTTTCAGTTGGTAAAGTATTCAATAATAAGGACAA
>CANYCX011935570.1:0-13342 GCA_948193385.1 Breynia disticha f. nivosa | reverse complement strand
ACAACTCCTAGGTCAATTAAGGATCAAATGTTGGAACCTCATGGGTAAGGATAAGGTAATGGAATTGATAGAGAAATTCATAAACTTAGGTGGGATAGGAGAATTGATAAAGGGAATAGAGATGATGATAGAGATCATACCGACTCAATTAAGGTATTAGTGTTTGTTCTATTAGACAACAAAGATTTTTTCATTTCGTTCAAATAAGAGTTGTACCCGTACGGAATTCTTCTAAAATAGGCGGCAAAGCTGAATAGGAAAGGGGCCAAGCTGACTGATGAGTGCCTTTTTTTAGCCTTTATTTATTTCTCTCAATAGGTTCACTCGGAGAAACCTGAAGCCGCTTAGGTTCGACATTGGAAGGCCCCGCTACCCCAGTTGGTTGACTGGAAGCTTCATCCTCCCGTGGTTGCCCCCCTGGTTTGGGGCCGAAGATCCCACCTCCAAAGTCATCCATTTTTCAATCCACGAACCACTCCATGAGGACTCACTGGATGCGAAAATGTTACAATTTTAGTATACAATGAATATAGTGAATCTATAATTATAAAAAAAATAAATAAAAGATCAATGTAGACATGAGCTTTGTTTTGTACAAGATAAAATTTTGTGTTAAGAAAATCACAAATAAAGAATATAGGTACGTGCCATAGACATGAATTGGTTAAAATAACGTTAATTTATAACACAATAATATAATTTTTAAATATATGATTACTATATAAATTTATTTATATTATTTAATAATATTAATTAGTAAAAAAGATATTTAAGTTAAAAATTTTTATGTATATGTAAAATAAAGAAATTAGCTCTAATAAATTCTCTTACTTTCACAATGACAATAATGAAGCAATACTATATAAAGAAACAACACATTAAGAGAGAAATCTATAGAAAAAATACGGAAAGATGCGTTTTTAAAAAAACACGGAAAGACACGGTCGTTCTTTTTGTCCCTTATTGTTTCCGTATCTAATTATATTAGTAGAAAATAATATGATGTAATTAAAATTAATTAAGATTTTTTCTCAAAATGGTGAAAGAATAATAACTACATCTACAACTTGAATTCGAAGGGGCCAAACTGTAAAGTGTCTTATCTCTCCTTCCCCTCGAAGTCATCATGACTTGTAAAGCAGTGTCGTTTTGGTCTATATATGAATAAGCTATAACATCTGCATTGTCAGGAGAGTTATTCCTCCAAACTGATCAAGCAATCTAAACGCACTCGACATTTCAAACACTTGTTCTGTGAAACCCTCCTCTCTGTAATTTTCTCTTTGTAAGTTTCTTTTATTCTTACATTGCTCTTTCATGAATACCTTGTTCGGTGTTATCTTGTTGCTTTAGTTTCTAATTATTCAATCGATATTTCTTCGTAAATTGCAAAAAATGTTTGCTGAAAGTTAAAGTTGAGTGTTTTGATTGTGTTTGTGACTGCATTATGATGAAAGTGCGTTTTTCTGTTGTGATTGATTTTGAATCAAGTAATTTGAGTAATGGGTAATCTGAAAGGGACAATCTTTTTTTAAACCAAGTAGAGTAGCAAAGAAAAATCCAGGCTTTATGAGTAAACTGTGGCTGGAAACACATGCTTTTGATTGTTATCAAATTCTTGTTTGTTTAAAGAAAATTCTCCGGGTTTTCTTCATGTCTTCTATTTAGATTCATATGGCATAATCATTTCTTTACCGCTTTAAAACATCAATCTTCTATATATGTGTATTAGTTTAGTGTTAGTTTTGATTCAATTGTTTTGCTTAGTTTCGACTTTATGATTTATGTTGTTAGATCCTTAGCATTCAGTATCCAAGATCATGATTTTCTGCATTGTAAATGTTTGCAAAAGAATGTGCTTTGGTTGCTTTCGATAAAAAATATTCGTTGTTGATAAACATCAAGTTCGTTGCTTTTGATCAGAACATTTGCACGCATAAAATGGCACTGTCCTTCATACTCTGCGTTCTGAAATATTTCACTGTTGTTTTTCTTTTAGGTTCATACTGCCTTAAATTATTTTGGAATGGAAGGGCCGGTTTCAAGCGCATCAAACTACGTTGATGAGGATAAAGCGTTAAAGAGTTTGCTTGAGGCATTTGGCTCTCTGTTTTCTCTTGAGCAAATAGCTTCTGCTTATTGCAAGGCAGGACGAGATGCAGATATGGCTAGTCAAATTCTGTGTAACGAACAGGATAGCACTTCTGCATCCCCTACTTGTCCATCCAATACAAAGAATAGTGGTACCGAACATTCACTACCATTGCCTACTGATGCATATGGGAAGTCATGTCATCCAAATGGAAAGCTCAAAGATCCAAGGAAGAAGTACCCTGCAGTGTCTGGCAGTGTTTCAAGTTTTCTTGGCAAAAATTATGTTAATCCAGCACCAAAAGCGAATGGTTGCTACACGTCTACCAAATCTTTGATTTTGGATGAAAGTGTATTTACAATGTCTCAACTCTGGGGTGAAGCAAATGAAAAGAATCCTACAAAAAGGAATGATCACATGCAAGCAGAGATGGAGGCTTTTCTGTTCAAAATGCTAGGAGATGGCTTTCAGCTGGAAAGGGACATGATTCGACAAGTTCTTGGTAAACCATGCTTTCTCATTTTTGCTATCTATTTCATTTGCTACTTGTCCTTCGATTTGGCAAATGAATGCAAAGCTTCTGGTATGCTAATTGCTAACACAGAGATTAAAATTTGTTATATTAGTGTAAAAAATTGCCGAAGCTATTGTAAGCTTTGTGAACTGCTATTATCACTGAAGTGCCAAATGTAATCAATGATCCCTTTAAGAGAAATATTCAGTAACTTGTTTTGCGATTATAAAGTTCTCAGTTTTAAGCGGTTTTTTCCTGGGGCATAGGATGGTCTTTCTGAAGTGATTTTCAACTAAGTGTTTCGAGTTTTAAATAGCTTCATTAGGTACAAAGACTTTGACAAAATAGTTGTTGTGTTTTTCAATGTTTCTAGCTCTCCATTTATCCTTATTTTGTATTGTTCTATATTTGTCATATCACTAATCACTTTTTGTCATTAATGTGCAGATAAATGTGGTTATGATATGAAAAAGGTATGCATAATATTCTTTTTTGTAGTTTCTCTTATCTGTAGTTTTCCCAGCCATGTAAATTTCTCTCATCTGCATTTGGAACCTACTTTGACATAAACCTGTTAATTTTATGGATCTCTCAGAGCATGGATGAACTTCTTGATCTGTCAGCAGCGACTTTGGAGGAAAGGAAAAAACATCCTGTTAAATCAGCTGAAACGGTTGGTGTGACTTCCTGAAGTTTAAGAATCCTTTTGAGTTTGTAAATTATTACGTTCGAGTGAATTTCCTGTGAGGAAACTTTGATTGAATCATGATTTGGTGGAGAAAAAATCTGCATTTTGAGAAATTTTCTCTTACCTACTGCAAAATTGCCACATCTTTGAAACTATATACGTATTTGAGAAATGAATTGACTTGCCAATTTCCATTCTTCCATTATGTGATCCTCTGAGAGGAAGTTAGTTTACTTCTTGGCGGTCTGCATTGTTTAAATGTAGAACATTTTATATGGATACATTTTTGAAAGGTGGTTGAAGAAACCGTGTTGATAGTTGAGAAGCTTATCTATCGATTTATCTATTTCAAGTAAATGTGTTGCACTCTTTTGCAGTACATGAATGTTCGTCCAATATCTGAAGAACTTACAAATAAAAAAGGATTGCAGGCATTGGATTCCTCTGGATGGTATGTTATCTATTTTATCCGAGAGTAAAATATATTCTAAATACGATTCTAGTTTTTTTCATCCTTCACTTCAGTTGGGTATATATACGGATAATTGAATTTTTGGAATTGCACAGTACTGCAATGGTTTCAAGCGTCAACAGAGAAATTCTTCCCCCACCGATTGAAAAAAGAGATATTCAGAAGGAGGTTTTAGTTTCTTTGTTTGGTACAGAGGATAGATCTGAGAAGTCGCCTAGGGAAAAATTAAGGGCTATGAGGGCATCTAGGCTATTAGGAAAACCCGTTTCTAGACCTTTACGGGACATTGATATCACGTCAGAATCTGAGAAAATGCCAGTTAACTCACAGCAAAACGTTGAAACTGGTACTTTCAACATTCTAAAAAGCTTCTTTTAGACAAAAGTATCATGACTGGTACTTGCAAATTCGTATATCACATGTTTCAATTTTTCAATGTTTTATTTCCGCACTCTTCTTATAATTTCTGATCGTCTTTGGCTATTACCAAATGTAGATGATGCTGAAGAAGATAGCTACCAGCTTCTTCGTGAAGCTGTTAAAGAGCATCGGTCTATAATGAAGGAATATTACAAAGCAGTATGTTGCTAAATTCATAATTTTGCTCTGTTAGCCTTCTATATACAACTCATCCCTCGTTCAACTTATATGTATATTCTGAGGAATTTTGATATTCACAATTTTGAATGAGTCAAGAGCATCATTTGGTTTGATAGTATTACATTAGTAAATCTTTATCAAACTATATCTCTCAATGAGGTAAATTTTAATGGTGAATTCTGTATTAGTTTGCTCGTTCTTGTTTATGATATCCGTATTAAGAGATGGTGAAGTAAGCATTTTATAATTTGTCAGGCCGTTGACGCATTTGCCGTGGGAGAGTTTGATCGGGCCGATAAACTTATGGAACAGGTGAGGCTTTTGATGAACTGATATGATAGAGACAATGTGTGAATTCAAAGTAGTTGTGTTGGTATTGCAAAAAGCTTAGGTAGTTAGAAAATAGGATTCCTCCAGTCACTTATCCCTGTAGTTGAGGCATGAATTTAAGGTGTAAAGCCCTTGGCGTGCAGGGACATTTTTACCACCAGAAAGCTAGCGAGGCCGATGAAGAATCCAGCCGAAAGATCTTCGAGACCAGGTTCTTCCTTTCTCTTTTTTCCTGTGAAACTTTTTTCCATGCAAAGTCTCTTTTCTAGCATTAATATCGTTCTCATTCCATTCACTGGTAGACATAGAGACACACAGAGTGAGATGTCGCTTGAATTGCATGAACTCGGTACGAAGGAGGCAGTTCGCCTATTGAGATGCCATCTTTCTTCGCTTTCAGGAATTTCCTGTAAGGCCTTTTCCTTTCCTTCTCTAACCAATTTTCTTTTTGCATTGTCTTAAATTTGATAAAAAATTTATTGGCTCCCTTCCTAAATAGCTATCAAGTACCTCAAGGTCATCATAGAAACAAAAGAAGAAGATTTCACCAAGGGGGCTCGTAGAAGATGGGCAAGTGTTTCTAATCTCTTCGACCTTGTCGTTTAAAACGAACTGGGAAAACTCATAACACTATAATGAACATGGATTTGTGTTGCTTTGATCTTCTTAAGCTTATTTAACGATGATTGAGTTCAACACTTATAATGGTTGTGTAAATGTTGCAGGTGAAGAAGGTACTGGAGAAGGAATCAATTTCGTGGACAGAAGGCGAAGATGCAGGATCCATACTTATTCGGTTGGATAACATCGACCCAACTAGTTTGAGTTTTGCCAAAAAACCATAATCATGGATTGAGTTTTTGCTTAAAGAATGCTTTTACCAGAGAGAGAGAAGAGGAGCTGAAGAGGGGGGTTGGAATGGGTTATTTGTTTTGTTTGTGACAGGAAGATGTTTATGGTGTTGAGTTACAATTATTATTATTGGTCCCCATATCTTTTATTATTCTCTGTTTAGCCCCTTTTGCGTGCATGTATTTGAAAGTGTTATGTATTCGAGGCCATTAATTGATTACAACCACATTCAGACAATTATACAAACTACTATGTTTTGAGTTTGAAATGATATAAATGTTAATGTATTTTGTTCATTTTTTTTGATTTCTGTTGATTGACAAAATTCTAGTTCACAATTATATGGATGTTAGATTTCATGTTCTAAAATACAAAAATGTTTTTTTTCTCTCGATATATGAACAATAATGAACAACGATAAACACTAAACATACCCTAACATTTTTACAATTGCAAACTCAAAATCTGACATTTTCATATTTTTAAAACTTCAACTAACATTAACAGAAATGAACAAATTTATCTGACATTTCTATCATTTTAAACACAAATTTATACATTCTTATAATTTTTCCTCACACTTTTATTACTCAAAATATCCAAGTGGTTTCTCATATAATAATTTCAAAATTTTATTTTAAATAATTCGAAAAATAATAATACTCTTAGTCTTATCATAATAAAAATAAAATAGATGTCGTTTAAAAAAGTTAATTTTTATATTTTTTTTACTGCAAATATAATATTTTAATTATTTATTTTAATATTATTTTTATTAATTTAATTTAGTGAATTTTTTAATATATTTAATTAAAAAATATAATAAATATTTGAATTTTAATTTAAAATATACTAAATGTATTCTTAATTAATATCTAAAATCTTAAATAACACATAACACATAAAAATAATACATAAATATTTAAAATTTACCTTATTTCTTTTGTTCTATACAATCACAATCAAATCTATTATTTTGAACCAAAGGTGCCATAGTTCAGTGGTGTCTGGGGCTGAACTTGATAGAGCGGACTGCGGTTCGATCCCCCACAACGCCGTTTGGGAGGGGAATAAAATCTAACCACCCGGGACCCTCCCCGAACCGGATTAGTCTCGACCCAGTGGGTCGAGGATACCGGGGCTCAAACAAAAAAAAATCTATTATTTTGACATGATTAACGATATAATGGAAGGGAAAGGACTTTGTGGACGCCCAATAAAAGTGGAAGGGCAAAAAATAAATTTTATAAAAGTGAAGGGCATAAAGGTGTTGCGAATATATGTACAGAGGTAGAAGATAGTGTAGGTTGGATGAATAGAAAGAATGGGTGGAAGGGTGAAGGAAGTGAAGTCGAAGGAGGAGCTCGATAAGATAGTGGAAAGGGGAGAGGCGGTAATCGGTCATTTTTGGGCAACATGGTGTGAAGCCTCTAAACACATGGACAAAGTCTTCTCTCATCTCTCCATTGATTTTCCTAACGCTCACTTCCTCAGGGTCTCCTCTTTTATTCCCTTCTTTTATTTTTACTGCTCTTTTGCTTCTTTTTTTTTTTAAAAAAAAATTTTATTTAATGCTTATTTTTTGTGCAGGTTGAAGCTGAGGAGCAGCCTGAAATATCCGAGGCTTATTCTGTTGCCGCTGTGCCTTTCTTTGTTTTCTTCAAGGTATTACTTTCTCTTTTGTGAGCGTTTTCCATGTTTTTTGTGCGTGGTCTTGTGTAGAAATGATTGGGCTTGATTGGATTTTGAGACTTTTTTTTCAGCTTTGATTTGTTTTTTACCTGATGTGTTGATTTGTTAGAATGAATGGTATTTTAGGATATAGAAATCAAGTGTGTGAATGAGAAGGATCAAAAGTTTAATAGTTAATAGACATGTATATGATTTTTCTGAGTTTGATTAGTGATGAGACTGCTATACAAGTGTATATTTCAAGTCTGTTTCGATGTATATTGGCTGATTGCTTCAGAACGAGTGACGTCCTCGAGTAAATTCGGTATATGGGATTGTGGGATCATGGTTTGAGAGGAGGTATGGATGAGGTCATTGTCCTATCTCAGAATAGAGACTTGAGTACAATGGGCACATTAGTTTTTGTTATCTTGTTTTGGGGTGATCGTTATGTATTTATAGCATCACAAACACATTATTTTCCTTCCGGTCTTGTGTCGTTGGTCTTTACTTTTCATTTCTCTCACCAGGATGGCAAGAAAGTTGATACGTTGGAAGGTGCAGATCCTTCCAGTTTGGCAAACAAAGTTGGTAAAGTTGCTGGATTTGTTGGTGCTGGAGAACCTGCTGCTCCTGCCAGCCTTGGGATGGCTGCTGGACCAACTGTCCTCGAAACAGTCAAAGAGCTTGCAAAGGAAAATGGTGCTTCAGCAGTAGTGAATCAAGTGCAACCTGGCCTCAGTGATGCACTAAAGAATAGATTGCAGCAGCTAGTTGCATCACATCCAGTCATGCTATTTATGAAAGGGAATCCTGAAGCACCTAGGTGTGGATTTAGCCAGAAAGTTGTCAATATTCTGAAGGATGAAAATGTCAAGTTTGGAAGCTTTGACATCCTCTCAGATAATGAGGTTCGTGAGGGTTTGAAGAAGTTCTCTAACTGGCCAACATTTCCTCAACTATTTTGCAAAGGGGAGCTTCTTGGTGGATGTGACATAGTGATTGCTATGCATGAGAGCGGTGAACTAAAAGAAGTATTTAGAGATCATGGAATTGATGTAAACAATTCCAGTGAAAAAATATTGAGTGAAGCTGAGAGTGGAAAGAGTGGCGTTGCAGAACCGACTGGTTTGAGTGCAACTTTGACCTCTCGTCTGGCAAGCTTGATTAGCTCCTGCCCTGTAATGCTTTTCATGAAAGGAAAACCTTATGAACCAAAATGTGGTTTCAGTGGGAAGGTAGTTGCAATCCTTCGTGAAGAAAAGGTGGATTTTGAGAGTTTCGACATACTCACCGATGAGGAGGTTCGCCAAGGACTTAAAGTTTATTCAAACTGGTCCAGTTACCCGCAGCTATATATTAACGGTGAACTCATCGGAGGATCAGACATTGTTTTAGAGATGCAAAAAAGTGGGGAACTTAAAAAGATACTGGCTGAGAAAGGCGTTCTTTCAAAACAAACTCTTGAAGATCGTCTAAAGAGTTTGGTTACATCTTCACCAGTGATGCTTTTCATGAAGGGTAGCCCAGATGCTCCAAGATGTGGTTTCAGTTCTAAAGTTGTGAATGCACTTAAGGAGGATGGTGTTAATTTTGGGTCCTTCGACATTTTATCCGATGAAGAAGTCAGGCAGGGACTGAAGGTCTTCTCCAATTGGCCAACCTTTCCACAGCTTTATTACAAAGGCGAGCTGATCGGAGGTTGTGATATTGTAATGGAGCTTCGAGACAACAAAGAGCTGAAATCTACGTTATCCGAATAGTAAGTAAGCTTTTGTGGTCATGATAGCACCAAATAATGCCAGAATTTTAGTTTCAGTCATGTCAGTGACCGTGTTCTGGCCACTGCCACCATTAACATGAAGCTTTGTATGGATCAGCTTTATTATGCTTGTCAAACAGACATGATTAACTGCTAATCCTATTTACAATTTCACTGTAACTTTATGAAATAGTGGATATTTACACTATCCCAATTTGCAAATTAAGTATTACAGACGAATTTCGTCTGAAAAATTTGGCCGAAAATTCCTTTATTTCTTGTAGTGCAAATTACACAGAACTTCTGATCCACCTCTAACATATTCGTCTGATTTTGTTGTTCTGAGTTCCCATATACTGAGAAAGGCAGTCCAAAAGCTTGACTTCAAGTGCTTTGAATTGGGAAATTTGCATTTCCAACTCCAACTTTTCTCTCCTGAGATTCTTATTCTCTTCCATCAGTACTGAGAGATTTAGTTCCTTCACTGCATTCTCTTCATTATTAGAAGATGGTTTCACAGTAAACAAAGAAGGTTTCAAATAAGCAGGGAAAACACTTGGTTGGCATTTCTTCCTACATATCTCACTTAGCAAATGCCTACTTCCCTTCTGAAACTTCTCATGCTTAAATTCCCATTGCTTTGCTGAAGTTTTCTTGAATCCCTGGTTGGTTTTTCCAAAACCACAAAAAATGTTGTCAACATGTGAAAAGAAAACCCAATTTCTTTTACAAAAAAACATAGCTTTGGTTGATGAGAATATTCTAACTGGTTAGATGGTGAAAAGTATTTAAAGTAGAAAATGTGAGTAGAATTATATTGACTTTATGCAGATATATTCCAAAATTTTGACTCGACAACATTTTTGTGAGATTTTTAACTCCAATAACAACGTGTTGGAAAGAATTAAGAATCAAAGGATCGTCATCAATGCCAAGAAGTAGTTGAATATGTATATATTCACACACACATGCACGTGCTTTGTAGTAGATATCACCATGACTAAACCTATACCAATATGTATTTTATGAATCAAACTCTACGTAATTACTGGGGGATTCAGGTTAGGATCTTGAACAAGAAACAAATTTTAACAACACAACCTCTTATGCAATTCTAAATCCAAAACCAAAGATGAATCTCGAAACTTTTGTAAGAAGACGAAAATATATAAGTTAAAAGTAATATAGAAAGTGACACGAAAAGGAATGGTGATATTATCGGAGGAGACATGATAAGAATGTGGTCATCCCCTTCAATCTCTCTCTCTGTGACTGTCGAAAACCATTTAGAAATCCTTGATAACATGTTCTGATAATTTTCATGGCAAAATTATAACTTACATAGGTGTTAAGCTGTCGAATGAAACTGGAGAAGTTATTATGCTTGAAGTATCTCGGCAACAACATCTCCGAGAACTCAGTAGGACACCACACCACGAAACCATTCCCTTCTGAATTCCAAGAAATGATTCTTTTCCCATTTAATCCACTTTCATCCTCACCTTCTTCCAACAGATCATAAGTCTTGGACAGAAATGGAGCTGGACTTCTTGTTCTTGGGATCTGCTGCCTTAAACTTCCTCCTCCTGTTGCTTCATCGCCATTAACATTACTGTGCACTAATATTTTTTCCATGGTTTGGATATTTGAAGTCCAAACGGTTACCTAATATTCATGATTCTACTTATAACCATCACGTTTGGAAACTACTAGCATCTATTCCAGGGTCAAGATAGACTGTTCCCTCTTTTTTAATTAGTTTCTTTTCGGTAGTTTCGGTTGTGATAAGGACGGGCATGATGAGACGAGATGGGACGGGACAGAATATATATTACTTAAGATCTGGAATCGACAAATTTTCGAATTGAATCGAAAATCTCAAAGTTCCGTGAGCACTTTATTTTTAATTATTTTCTTCTAGCCCTTTTCGTCTTTCTGCTGGTTCTTTTGTCACTAAATGTCAAAAAAGGCAAAGAATACTGTGGTGGATATATATGTTGGTATTGTAGATTTGGTGGATATTGGAAATGATTTTTATATAGCAGATGCAGGAAGTTTCATGAATTAGGGTTTGCATAATTGAATCATTAACGCATGGCTTTATCAAGCGTGTTTTAGTTCAGTGGTGACTGCGGTTGAATTTGATAAGACGGACTACGGTTCGATCTTCCACAACGCCGCTTGGGATGAAAATGAAACCTAACCACTCAGAACTCCTCTTTGAACCAGATTAGTCTCGGCCCAATAAATCGAAGATATCGAAACTAAGAAAACAAATAAACTCATGGCTTTAATTTGGTTCTCAAGTAAGTATAATTAGAGACAAATTAAAAAATATTTTGTCATGATTTGTTGGGGACCTCTAAACAGATTAAAGTCACGTCTACATACAATCAATTCTTGAAATCTTCATTACTCATATGTGTTAAGTTTTGCTTGCTCAATTGCCATGATTCATCATTCATTAAACATCATGAATTACATATGTCCTTACAATCAGAGATAGGGGCTTATCACTCGAATAAAGTTTGACGCTCGAGTTAATATTTGAATAAAAATTTTGCATTCATTTATGATAAAATATTGATTTAAGAATTACAAAAATACATGAATCTAAGGCATTGTTGATTATTTGGATTTCCAAAAGAGTGAATATAGAATAATCCAAAAATATAAAGAAGCAAAGGTTGGAGGGAATTGATGAAGCAAATAGCCAAGTTATCACTATCATGGCAACTAAACTAATGAGAGAAGGGCCGAGAAATGTGACTCATCAAACACAACTGTGTCCCAAAATGCTTGTAATTATTCAGCCATTATGTTTGCCTCCCCCGCAAATTGTTCACACTCTCAGACATCTACCAGAGTCGAGGTTAATATTTGTTTATAAACACTTTCTCGTCAAATCACTCAGACGTTAGATCTAGTCGATGTTAAAACATGATCGTAAACAATCTCTCACCAAACTACTGAGGCATTTTTTCAGAGCAAAACTGTGAGGATAAATACGCTTTTAGAGAATAAATGTTGATATGAGCTTTGTTTATAGAGAATTGGAAAAAAAAGAAAAAAGGTTGGTGGCAAACTTAATTTGACTGTTTATTTATGTTAGTTGTGGAGGAAGAACAATGTGGCTAATAACCCTCTTCTCTTCTCTTTTTGTTTCTTTAGTTTCTCCTTTCCCACTCTTTTCCTTTGAATTAAAATTCTCCAAACATGTAATTTTTTCTACATCTTCACAAAGTATCTCCAAAAAATAAGAGAAAAAAGAGGTAGATTATTTTTATGGTTCTTATAATATATTTTATGCAATGACTTTTGGTTTTAAAAGATAGTTGGACATAAAAAATAAATGATAGTAAATGGATGTATAACTAAGACCATCTCCAACCCACGCCAACTTGGCGTGGGTGGAGATGTATGGAGCATATTTTACCGCACCCTCATATATTCAGCGTAGCCCTATCTTTTTTTTTTGATTTTTTTAATTTTTTTTAATTATGTAAATTGATTTTTTAATTTTAAAATATTAATTAAATATATAATTAATATTATAATTTTTTAAAAAATTGTATTCGTCCTTAATATTTGTTTTTAATTAATATTTGTATTCGTCCTTAATTATCGTAATGTTTGTATTTGTGTTAACGTTTGTCTATATTTTTTCATTAATGTCTCTTTTTTTAAATTTTAATTTTAATGTAATGTTTTATTTTTTTAACGTATCTTTTTAAAAATAATATTTTTATGCATTAATGTTTTATTAATATTTAAATTGTACTTTATACGTAAAATAATTATATTGATTACTTCATTGTTAAATTTAATTAAAAAATACATTATATATGAATATGCTTGGAATATTCTTTTTAGTGATAGAAATAAAGTAAAGCTGGTTGAAGTGAAATAGAATAAACACTGTAGCTACTGTATTTTTGAATAAAAATACTGTATTTTAGAGTATGTGGTTGGAGATGGCCTTGAACCACATGAGTTTGAAGCGACAATCGTAATAGAATAAGCGTAAATAACATAAAAATCAAAGGGTGCGCAGGTAATTTCGGTTGTGGAATATGGTAAAGTCGGTGGCTGCGAGAGAAGAAGGCTGAATTTTTATTTAGTGCACGGAAAACGCAATAATTGAGCAGAAGGTTTGGGTTTGTGTATCTCTATTCAATTTTATTCAGTTCAAACCCTATCCCTAATTCCCAATCATGTCTTCCAAGCAAGGTGCTCCCCTCTCTTTGCCCTACTATTTTTGTATCACGATTCCGATTTCATAAGAAAACTTCAAATTGACATCTTTTTTGTTTTTTCTCTTTGATTCAGGTGGGAAGGCTAAGCCTTTGAAGGCACCCAAA
>CANYCX011935444.1:0-28183 GCA_948193385.1 Breynia disticha f. nivosa | reverse complement strand
ATCATGCGGGTACTATGATTAGTTATTTCTACACCTCGAGAAGAAAACGCTTCTAAATTTACATTTCACAAACAAACCAACCCAATTGAAATAAGAGATGATAATCTAATCGATATTCGGGAGGGGCCGCGATTTTTTTTTTCTTTTAACGGTAATCATTTTACTTCTCTCATGTTTTTATAGTATAAATTATACCTAACCAAATCGGTTTTTTTAATTGTATTATAAACTTGTTAGACATATGTTCAATTATACTAAAATTAATTTAAGTATCTATAGAGATTTTAAGTCTAAAAATTTTAGTATAAGGATTACAATAAAAAATACTTCTGACTTAACTACAATGTAATACTTTTATGAGCGTATCAATTATGAAATGTTTCATTTTTATAATTTAAACAAAACCATCAATTATGAAATGTTTTATCAATTTAATACAAGATTGATTGCATATATATATATATATATATTATTTTTTATTTGTAAAATAGTCATCATTTGAGGTTGTTTTGCATTATTACTTATTAAATTGCAATTATATATCAGACTTGAGTAGATAAAGTTGATATAGAGCTTATATCAAGTTGATATTTAGCTTAAAACGATAAAACAAATTTATATATAAGTTAAATTTTACAAAAAAAAATTATAAAAAACAAAACAATTTAGTATATATTAAGTTAGAAATTTATATTAAGTTTAAATCTATAAAAATAGATATAAATTTATACATAAATATGCTTAAATTTGTATATAAAATTTACATAAAGTTTATAGCAAGTTTATATTTACAAAAGTCTATCACATACAAAGTACAATTAAAAAAGTAAAACCACTATTTTGTAAAAAAATTCAAAACTTTTATATTTTTGCTAATAATAACAAAAAAAGGATATACTATGTAATTAGTCCTTTAGTATATACAAAAAAACATAAAATAAGTTCAACTATAGTGTATTGAGAATAGATTCACACTAACATGTTGAATAGCAAGAGGCAACAAACATATGTTCTTCCTTCCTTGAACTTCTATTACTTGAGCTTATAGTTCACTCATTCCTTGTTTGCTCTTGCAAAATTTCTGAATTTGTCTCATCTAATCACATATTTGTACGTACACACTCATTTAAAAAAAGAATTATTCCCTCTGTCTCAAAAAAATTGTCACAATATAGCACTTTTGATATCCCAAAATAACCGTTACTCCTTAATCTTTGAAACGATTTTTTTTTTAAACTATCCTCATAATAATTATATGTTTTGACGTTTGCTTAGTTCTAATACAATTTAACTATTTTTAATATCATTAATTAAGAATAAATTAGTATCTTCTTCACTTTTCTTAATATCTGTGATAATAAAAAAAAAACAATCATCTAAGTAGTTTAAATTCGAGTCTGATATGATTCGAATTAAAACCATTAATCATTTTATCAAACAAATTAAGCCACTTATATACAATTCAAATTGTTGCTGCTGTGAGCTCTTTGCAAATCAATTCTGTTCATACAAACTTCCCTACCAAGTTTAAGGGATGAATGACTGTTCCATCTCATGCCAAATGCACATCAACAGAGAGTATTTCTTAAATCTAGCTACAGAAAAAAAAAATAAACCGACCTTATTTAACCACTCTACACCTAATTGCTGCATCAACATAATCAAAATACTGAATTGCACGATTTGAATTTCTCAAAGTTTAACCGAAAATTGTCATCATCTTTGTTACTCTTCCTTAACTACACTATCTTCAAGCTCTCAATAATGGCTGCCAATGTTATAAATGATCCTCCTCCACTGATCACTTCAATCTGCACACTTTCACCATGTCTAGTTTTATCACAGGGACGATATTCTACACTTTAGCAGCGTTACTTCTATTGACTGCCGCCAGCCTTAGTTTGACAACGGCCAAAACTCAGCACGAACGATTAAGGGTTAAGCTAATTCACCATGATTCTTATATGTCTCCTCATTACAGTCCTTCGGAGACAACTGCAGAACGTATTGAACGTACTGTGAAAAGCTCGCTTGCAAGAGCCGCTTACTTGTATGCGAAGATTCAACAACGAGGACATCCTCTGCGAGCAAGTGATCTTCATTTCAATCTCCTTACCTCTGCATATGAACCGTTGTTCTTTGTGAATTTCTCAATTGGGCAACCACCTGTTCCTCAACTGGCCATATTGGACACAGGGAGCTCTCTCCTTTGGGTCAAGTGTAGTTCTTGCCAATATTGCTCGCAACAGCTTAGTCCGGCATTAAATCCTCTCGTGTCTGCAACATTTAATAGCTTGAAATGCAATAACTGGCTCTGCAACTTTGCCCCGAATCCCAACTGCAACGCGTTGGATGAATGCGTGTATAACCTGACATACGTTGCAGGTCTATCATCTGCTGGAGTTCTCGCAACTGAACAGCTTGTATTTCAGACGTCTGATGAAGGCACGGATAAAATAGAAGATGTGGTATTCGGTTGTAGCTATCAGAATGGCAATTACGACGATCAGAGATTTACCGGTGTTTTTGGACTTGGATATGGAACTACCTCTATATTGACTCAAACTGGACTTAGGTTTTCTTATTGCCTCGGAAATGTTGTTGATCCTCATTACCGTTACAGCCACATGGTTTTAGGCAGTGGAGCAAACTTGGAAGGATACTCAACACCTTTAAGAGTGGTCGGTGGCCATTACCAAGTCTTTCTTGAAGGCATCAGTGTTGGAGAGAAAAGGCTTGACATTGATCCTGCATCATATGTAACTTCAGCAAATCGAAAAGGCGCGATTATCGATACCGGAACAGCGATAACATGGCTAACAGAGAAAGAGTACGAAGCACTCGACAATGAAGTTCGGAGTAACTTGGACAGCTTTCTAACACCAGTTCAGAGGTCTTCTTTTCTCTGTTACAAGGGGACTATAGATCGAGATCTCGTCGGATTTCCAACAGTGACATTTCACTTGGCTGATGAAGCAGATTTCGAATTAGAAACAGGAAGCATGTTTTATCAAGCTACTCCAGATGTGTTTTGCATGGCAGTAAGACAGGCCAGCACCTATAAGAGAGAATTCAGAGATTTTTCTGTTATTGGATTAATGGCACAACAGTTCTACAACATGGGTTATGACCTTGTAAATAATAAGTTATTCTTTCAGAGAATTGATTGTCAACTTCTCGACGAATGATCGCTAATTGTCTAAGTCAGGCTGGCCAGCCTTAATTCATATACGTAATTAGAAAGAAAATCAACAATATGATCAATTAGCATAGCTAAGCCTACTCAAGATTCAACTCGAGCTCCATCTTTTCTTGCCAGTTCCCTGCCATTCTCAACCTTGTAAATGAGCCAATGTCTCATGGCTGGAACTGGAGCTGAGATCAGTAAAGATAAGCAGTTATTGAGCAGCTCCACTTCATGGTCAATCAAACGGTTACATATACAGTAAAGCATTTCACCATTGTTATACAGGCATCCAGAGACATACCTAGAAGGGTGATGGAAAGTTGGTTCACAAGAAGCAACTTCTTAGATATGTCTAGCATTGTTTTCCAACAATCAAAGTGTGCAAAATGACCAAGTCCTGGATATAACTGACTCTTAAGAATGTCTTATCTCTCTTCTCCAGCACTAGATATACACAATCATGACCAGTTGCTAGCGTTACATCAACCAGAACTATCAGCAAAGCCTACCTAGTTGCAAGGTTATAGAAAATGTGATAGGTCGGAGTGTGCATAAAATCAAACCTAATTCAAAATGAAGTCATTTGTCAATACATTGCCCAACACCATGCCAAACTGCACATTGCTGAGTGGTCTTTGCAAGGAACTCTCACTAGATATAACCATAAACAGTTACAATGAAAGCTACAAAAACATCTAATCCCATGAGAAAAAGTTTACATACAGAACTCCAGGTTTTTCCCCACGAAAAGGTGAAGGTCAAAATAAATAGTATCCATGTATCATTGACTACAGTGAGCTTTATCAAATTATCCCACATTGAACCTGTCCATTGTGAGGAATTGAACTCACCTAGGAAATGATTTGCTCACTTCAGTGACATTGGATGTCTACCTTCTTGTCTTGACCATTTTGGCTCGTGAAGCTCGTTTCTCCAGCTTTTCCCTCTTTTTACGAGATTTTTCATCCTCCTCAGCTCCCTAATAAGACCCAAAAATTAAAAGAACAATTCATTCAAGATATATTAATGAGTCTTTTTCCCTAATAGATGCTCTGCGCAAGAAAGATAATGTACCTCTGAACCTGATGACAGAAATCCTTTAATAAACCCAAAAGATTTATAAGCTGCAAATGCTGGGATCTGAAAAGTATCAAGGAAAAGAACCTTTATTCATCTGCTATATAACATAAAATGAAAAGATCTTTCAAATGTATTCTTGCAGGAAACATGAGAACTTTCACAAGCAAATAAAAAAAATCCAATTAAAGTGAAACAAATGCAAGATTATGCGAACAAAGAGGAAAAAAAAACTTACCACAAGGTAAGTATACCAAAACTTGTCAGAAATGATGGACATGACTTGCACAAAGCTTGTAATGAAGATAATATCGTGCAAGTAGCTGGCAATAATAGTTATTACTAATCAGGCACAGGCAATACCAATTTCCAAAAACAAGCTAAACAAATATGAAAACCACAAGCAAAGTAATAGTTGAATATTACAAGGAATTGAAACATACCCACAAATTCCAGACGTACTCATATCAAACCCACCATCAAGAAGCTCCCCATCACCCCCAAAAGTAGGCTTAGCCATGGAAGCAAGTTGTTGATAGGGAAAGTAATAAGCGGCAGATGTGAGAAATAGAGCAACCCAATGTTTCCATGTGAAGCTGGAATGGAATATGACCACTCTCACCAACACATATATAGCCTAGCACAAATAACAGAGCCAATTTAGTAATTGAGATGAAAGTGGAGATAGAAAGAAAGCAGGAAGGCGAGTACATTAGAAGCGATGATGATGCGGAGGAGATTAAACATGTGGCGTGCGTTCTCTTCCTTGCGTTTCTTGGCGCCTTGATTTGCCATTGTTTGGGGTTTGATCGTTGGAGTGAATCGAAGTATAATTTAGGAAGAAGAGAGGAGAAGAGCAGTGTAGGGATCGAATTGCGGTTCGATTCTACTCATTGCCTTCCACATACAAATGCTTAATAATAAGGCTAAAAATTTGTTCTCCCTAAACTAATAAATCAGTAATACTTATAATAATTTTTTAATTTTCTTATTTTTAATAAATAATTTATTAATAATAATATAATTATAAGAGTAATGTTTATAATAATTTTTTAATTTTTAATTTATTAGGCTATAAAATAAAGATATAATTATTAGTGTTAATACTTATGTTTAATAGTTAACAGATTAAGGACACGTGTGATTAAGGTCCAAATAAATAATTTATCGATCTTTTATGTAATTCTTCTGCTAATTTATCAGTCTCTCAGTAATATCATGTGGTATTGACAAAAATGACATTCCAACATTTATATTAGCATATATAAACGAAAAAAATTATCCGCACTAATTATGTCATTATCTCAAGAACTGATAAATTATTTATTAAAAACTAAAAAAAAACATTATTAAGAATATTATGAGAAAGATTTTTACTCAATTTGTTCTTGAAACCCTAAATTTAATATACCAAATTTTCAATAATGTCAGCTTTACAAAGATATCCTGTGCAAGAATTTAGATTTTATTTCCTCAATTGCAAGATTATATATGCAATTAAATTATTAAATTAACAAAGCTGAACTGGAGTGTATATCTTTTAATGCATAGGAACATATTCACAATTAATTACTACACAGTTAAATTTTTAAATTAATTTACAAAAGAGTTAATTAATTTGATTTCTTTGGATTTAAACCACATATTAATTTTAAACTTAAGATTCAGAATCAAAAGAAATAATAAAATGAAAGGTATTAACTAACAAAGCATTGTAGTATTATTTATACATTATACAAAAAAAAAAAATAAACGAGTAACTGAAAAAAAAAAATTAAAATAGACAGTGTAATTGAGGTGTTTGGGAAATGTGTTAATTAATCCCTCCTCTCTAATCTCTTAAATCATTTACTTATTTAATTAAAATCAAATTTACACCTCTATACTTACCAGCTTTAACTTCACATATATATATAGATATAGGAATTTTCAGTTACCAAACTGTTGGTTGAATTGACAATTTAATCTTTCTAGTTTTGATTTGGTGTGCTCTCAAGATCGAATTTAACGGGGTCGCTCTTACAAGATAGGAGTTATGTCTCCTGCTCTGATCTTATATTAATCTTCACAAAAAATGAGAGATACAAGATGATTAAAAAAAATTCCAAAATTACTGACAAAGCAACACCATTTTCCCCAGGAAGCATAAATCTTTACCAACTCATCCAATGACTCGAGCCGAGAATCAAAGCATCCAAAGCAAATCCTCAAAAAGAAACAGTACACAGCAATTATGAATTGAGCTCATTGTAACTAGGGAGATCCGTTTCGAGCGTGAGCTAAGTAAATGAAGATATTTAAAAAGAATAATACAAGTAAGTCTGATATCATTTTTTTTTCTAAATATTAAAATATTGAATTATAAATATACATTACTTATAAATCTTTCCTATACAATATAAATTCCTAGATGTAAAATTCACACTTGTATCCTAATATATTTTTATTGGTGTATAGACGTCTACATAAGAGTACAAGAGTGTGAAGATGTATGCAAACATGGGTTTTAATTTTCAAAGCATACAAGATAGCACAAACTTATTAAAGGTTTGGTATCATTTTTTTTTTTAAATGAAGCACTTTGTCTTAACACCTCGTTAAAAAGGGTCGAAACTTTCACTTTTTGTGTCCAAATCTCGACGCAAGTGATGAAGATACAAGAGCTCAATGGCTGAGTTGACAAATCCGTGAACGGAAAGTATGGATATCGAAACAAAATGGGATATCTCAAACACTGGAAACGCAATAAAAAATCTCAAAATGAGCAACATTTCTCAAAACTGATCACATTGGGTCTAAAAAAGGTGGTGTTTGTTCCACATCTACTCGTAGTAGAACTGCTAGTGAGAGTTGGGACTAACACGAAAATAATGACAGAATTTTGGACTACATGAAATCAACACATATTTTAAGTTTACGCTGAAATCATGTCCTTGAAATCAAAATGACATGAAAGTTACAAAATTTTTCCAAAAATCAAAGCTAACATGTGATTTATTAATATATATATATATATATATTTCCTTCGTCCCATGTTAAGTGTCACAAAAATGTATTTTAGTTGTCCCAAAATACGTGTCACAAACTAAACTTTACAAAAATGCCCTTAGATATTAATGAAAGAAATTCATATTTCTAAGAAATATCTACTTCATATAACCAATCACATTCTTTTGTGTAGTTCCAATACAAAGGTAAATTTACAAAAGTGATTGTATTAAATAAAATTTTTTAAAATGTGTAATAAACAAAAATTGACACTTAAAATGAGACGGAGGGAATATATGATGAATGTTTTGATTTGAGCAGCACATATTGGGCTATGGATTAAAGAATTGAAGTGAAGAATTTGAATCCAAGTTAATGGGAATCTTGGAGTTGCTGAGAGTGAATGTCACTTTTGAAATCACATTTGCAATTAATTATTACTACTGAACTGTCTAATGAACTTCCATTATCCTGATTAATTCGGTCTTTTTGTTCTTTTAAAAAAAGTAGATACTTGTCAGTTAGTACTTGAATCATTCTTCTTCCTGATTCACATAATAAATAGGAAGATTAAACAAATGTTTAGTTTTTCCTAAATAAAATGTATAATTTGTGTTTATATGTCTCATTATCATGTTTCTTTTATATGGATATGTCTTATTTTAATTTAAGTAAGTAAAATGTTCGCCTCGTTATTTTACATCTTTCCTCTCTAATTTAATGATTTTATTTTTACGTGCATGTTATTACATTTGATTTTTCTCTATTGCACAATTTATTACTCACTTTAATAACAGGAAAATCAATTGTTTTACCTCTACAACAACAATTATTTCTAATGATCATACAATCGTGTAATGCCTACTAAATTTCATATGACCCTCCAGAAAACATGGACTCGCCAGAAGCTTTTGCTCCAGCTTTGCCTAGTATTCAGCCAATCAAACCACATCAAGACTTCTCATTGAACAACTGGCAAATGGAACCCAAGGAGCAAAGACTATTGCTATTTACGAGAACTAATCACATAATTAAATGAAAAGATATTTTCGAAAGAAAGTGTGTTAAATTTATAAAAATACACTTATTTTAGAACAAAAATTAGTGTCTAAGAAAATATTTATTTGGGAACAGAGAGAGTACTGATTTTTTTAATTTACTCACTAATTATTAATTTATTTTCTCTATCATTTTTCTTTGTTTTAAGGTTGGTTTTCATCTCTTTTTTTCTTCTTTATTCTCTTTACAAACAAGACAACAATCAAGTAATGTTCAAATATATTCATGTATGTTTAGTATATAATTTTAGAACTATGTCTGTTTGAAAAACATATGAGCATGAATGAATATCATTAAACATTTCAATGATTATCAAATGATTTGAGTTTCATTAAAATGTCATAAACATGCTCTTGTAAAGATTTGAGTATTTTGAAATTTTTGTTAGCATTTAATATAAATGAGCATAAATGAACATTACATGAATATTGATGTTCAAATTATATTTTTTTTGTGATATTTTTAAATTTAACGTTTAATGAACATTAATGAACATGAACATAAATACACATATTTTATAATTCATATTCAAAAGAATATGATTTTTTGTTATTGTGTAAACGATCAAACATTAATGTGTTGTATACACGAGGAGGGTTGAATCATGTATGTGCCTATTTCAGCGTCTTTGCAAAAATCTATCGAACACTTGGTGGCAACAAAGAAAAAAATAAAGGACACAAGGGATTTAGAGTGGTTCGACACTAACCTTGCCTACTCTACTACCTTAGTACCTCAATTAAGGATTTTCAATCACTTCACTAAGTGTCACTTTTTAGCTAAGTGAGAACTCTTTACACATTCACTTTCTTGCTAAGTGAAAATTCTTACAACTTCACTTTCTAGCTAAGTGAGAACTCTTGATAATAATTACAAAGAGTTTACTAGGTTTATCAAGACAACTCTAGGTTGAATGAAGAACAAGAATAAGATCTTTAAGCTCAATCAAGTTTTTCTCTTAAGGTGGATTTATGTAACAGTTTAAATGTTACTCTCTACTATGTTTCTAAGGTATCTCTTGAGGATATAGCTGTTAGACACAAGTTGGGTCTCTTGGAAGTAGTAATTTTTGCTGCAGAGGACTTTCTGGTCGACTAACATAATGCTCATTTAATTGTTCAATAATGTTCATCAGTATATTATGAAAAATATTAAAATCAAATCCAATTATTGAAATGTTCAATGATATTTATCTGTGATCAAAACAAACAAAGTTTTAAAAATATATAAAAAAAACATACATGAACATTTTTTTATCATAACCAAACATTATCTAAATATTGTCTTGATATGAAAGATAATGAAAAAGCAAAAAAAAAACTAACATAAAAATAAAGAAGAAATAATAGAGAAAATAAAATTATAATTAGTGATTGAATCAAAAAAGAAATAGATTAATTTATTGTTAGAGAGAGAAAATCAAATTGAATTATTTAACATGCATGTAAAAGCAATAAATAAAAGAGAGAAGACACAAATTTAGTAGACTTAAACTAAAATCACACATATCTACACAAATAATATGACAGTTGAGTACATAATAGTAAATATTTCCTAATGAAGAAAAATGTTCAGACAATTATACAAAATATTATATGTTGAGTTTGGAATGATATGAATGTTAGTGTATTTTGTTCATTTTTGTTGATTTTTGTTGATTGATAAGATTATAACTCACAATTATATGAATGTCAGATTTCATGTTCTAAAATACAAAAATGTCACTTTTTGTTCTCTCGACATATGAACAATAATGAACAACAATTAACACTAATCATATCCTGATATTTTTACAATTGCAAACTCAAAATCGGGCATTTTCATATTTCCAAAACTTTAACTGACATTAACAGAAATAAAAAAACTTAGCTTACATTCTTTTCATTTTAAATACAAATTTGTGCATTCCTGTAATTTTTCCAAAAATGTTTTATGGTTGGTTTGGTATTACAATTGCGTAAAAAATTGTTATTTTTAAGATGGCTATAAAAAATAGATATTATTTTTATAATATATTATAAAAAATTATTATTAATTATAAAATTATTTTAAACTTTAATAAAAATTTTTATAAATTATTTTAACATTAAAATTTAAACTAAAAAATATTAAAAAATTTTTATAGTATTTATTTAATTTTATAAATAATAATTAATTCTATAATTCACAAATTTATATTTTAAAATTATATATTAAATATATAATATTTTATAAAATGAAAATATAATTAAAAAATTTCTTATCAAAAGAATAAGTATTATATTTAAAAATAATATACTTCTTTAATTTCAATAAATTATCAAATAGCTATTCTTTGATTTTTGAAAAAAAAAATACTGGAAAAATAGATTTTTAATATTACCAAAAATTTTAAATTACTTTTATTAACAAAAAGTTAGAGTATTTTTTAGGAACAACAATATCAAAGAGATGATTAGTGTGTTAGCACCATTATATCACATGTCACTTATGTTTTAAAAGTTATTATAGATATAAAAAGGAAATAGATTATCTTTCTCAGTGCCGCCGTAGGAAATATTATGCTCAAGACAAAATTAAATTTAATCATTACAAATATTAATTATTACTAAAATTTAAATTTTTTATATTTCATGAGTAAGAAAATTTAAATTAAATTATTTATTCTAGTTTTAAAAATAATTTGATATATTAAAATATAAATATATAGTAATCATTTGTTTTTTAAGTCCCGAATCAAAGAAAAAAATATTATTAATTATGTTATGATGTTAAAAAATTTAATAAATATAATATATGTGGTGAGATTATAAGCATAAAGATCTAATTAACTATTTGTATTTCTAAATATGAGAGATAATTCTCATAACAAGGTATATGTATATTATCCTGTCATAATTATATAAAAGTTCATAAATAGTAACATTACTAATAATGAGTTTTATTCAAAATCTATTTAATCTATCTATATTTAACTCAATAAGAAGAATTTAAAATTATTGTTGTCCAGTTATTATGTAAAAAATAGAAAGTGTAAAAAAAGAAATAGAAAAAGTATAAAAAATAATCATTTATGAATTATTTTATAAATATTATTAAATTAGTCAAGTACTAATATAATTTTTTTTTATTTAAGGATGTTGATGTGGTCAATATTGTGATTGTTCTTTTGTTGTCTACTTTAATGCACTATTAAATTAAAACAATATTCGTCAAAACGTATTTTTATCTAAAATTTTAACTATATAAACTCAAATTAATATGACTTAGTGAGAGACCTACATTTAATGAGGCCCTAAGTCTTTGCGTCTTACTCTCTAGCCGACCTTAATCTTTCTTGACTAACACAAAAATAAAAGGCAGAAGGTCACCACATCTTACCTTAAAGTTTGACTTTTCCATTAATAACACTTTTTTAATCTATTTCATCATATATCACCTTTTCAAACTTATTCCACAAATACCACGATCCACAACATATCCACAAAAGATCCACACATTAGTCAATTTGTGGATGCATTGTAGATACATTGTGGACATTATTTTTTTTATAAATGTCCACAACATATCCACAAAGTATCCACGCATTGATCAATTTTTTATGTGTTGTGAATATATTGTAGACATTAATTTTTTTATAAATGTACACAACATATCCACAAAGTATGCACACATTGAACATTTTGTCGATGCGTTGTGGATATGTTGTGGACATTAATTTTTTTATAAATATCCACAACATATCCACAGAGCATCCACACATATAAATATCCACAACACATCCACAAAATATCCACACATACAATTTTAGTGTGCCACTAAAAATCCTAGCCGCCATCATACATAGACTCCATTTACAGATTATCCACAACTTATCTACAACCTATCCACAAACAATACCTTTTTTAAAAACAAATAAGAACATGTATTGAAAGCGTTCATCTCTAATTATTTTGATCAAAATAACTGATTCATTAACCAAAAGATTATAACTTATTGATAAGAACATTTTTGCTTTTTACTTAGATGGATAAGAACCATTTGAATTCAATTTTTTTTCAAATAATAACAATCTTGTACTGAAAATATTGGCTAATTGGATAATTGAATTTTTTAAGGATAGATATGTACGCAATCACGGAATCCATTGGCTTCTTGACATAGATGGTCGCCATGACATCTCGCCATCACCACTGTCACAACAGTGGCGTTTCTGCTGTTATAACTCATTTGTTATTCTTGTAAGTGACTATTTCCACCACCAGTACGGAGAATGAAACAGCTTTTGGGTGTTTGGTTTGATTTTTGAAAACAAAGAAGTAGACGATGGCTATTAGAGAATAAGAGAGAAGAATGATGTTTGGTGGCAATGTTATATATACTAGTACATTAGAGATAAGTTTAGAGATTATGGTATTTGAGGAAATTGTTTAGATTGGTATGGTTAAAAAAGAAGTTTAAACATTTATGATGGTGTTTACGTCATTTTCCCAAAATAAAAGGCTGAGACTTTATCATGTCTATTTTTATAATTTTATTTTTTTAATATATATTTTTTTATAGTACTATTTTTTTATCGTCTCTTTCTATTTTACTATTATTTGAAATTGGTGATTTTTTTACGTCCAACTCGGACATTCATTTTCCGTTCTTAAACACATGTTGGATTTGTATATTCCGGATTTTATAAAGTGAAAGAGATAAGTTTGAAGATAGAATTTTATAAAGTGAAATTGGTGATTTGTATATTTCGAATTTTTCTATAGAAATTTCTTCGAATGCTTTGGGAGGTGGAAGTCTCCATCCTATGATATTCATCTTTTCGTTTGAACCACATTCTTCTTTTCCTTTTTAAGTTAACCACATTCTATTTTATGTCCATTTAGAGGTGCAAAAATCGAATCGAAATTGAACTGTTGGAATCGATTGGTTCACAGTTCGATTCTGATTCTTAAAAAATGAACCATGACCCGCCTGTTCTGAACTGACAATTTATTGTTCCGAACTAATAATTCAATTTATTTTTAGTGAAAAATCAAACATAAACGGACAAATTGGAACCGGTCTGAACCAATTCGAATCGCCTATTCAAGAACTAAAAATTAAAACAAGACCGAACCGATCGAAACATATATTACACGGTCCAATTTCAGTTATTGCTTTTCTGGAACCATAAACCATCAACTTCGAACTAAAACCGGGTTCGAACTATGAATGGATATAAAGGTGAACATAAATGACGGGAACGATTAATGGATGGAAAGGTGAACATAAACCTTTTTGGTTTTTATTTATTTAACACTTTAACTTTGTTCATAAATGGCACGTATCAAATTTTGATAATTTTTAAAAGTTGTAATGAATAAATACAAATGACTTGACGCATGACTATTTGTAAAAGTCTCATTACTATGCAGTTACTTTAAAATTCGATTAGGAGAACTTTATTGTCCTCGTGATTCTGTCTAACTCGAAAGAGGATTAGTCTTGGATACTCAAGATACCTAGTGATTCAGACAAAAAATGAGTTACAATGGATAAATACATATATATGCCCAAACTGAAAATCATAATTATGAAACCAATTTTTTCTTTGACTTATTTATCATTGATATTAAAAATCAAAAAATTAAAAATAAATTCCTGAAAACAAATAAAGCATAAATATTAAAAATAACTAATCAATCTAAACCATTAGTCTCGCATTTGATTTTTATTTTTCTGTAACTGTGTTTTTAAAATAAAAACTTCTTATTCTTACTGAAACAAAGATAGAGTGAAACTTGAAAACCGAAAACGTTAAGTAACAATACATACATACATGGGTGCAACTTTCAAGAGGAAGGAATTGAATATTGATGATGTGTAATGCAAAATTTGAGGAAGAAGAGTTGAAAGAATATCCATGGTGCTCATGCTCCAACAAACACCCAATTAAATGTCTCACACCATCCCATGCCTTAAACTATGGGTATGGCATCTCCTCCTCCATTCCTCCCATCTCATTCACTTCCCCACCTACATCTACATCACCTCCCACTCTTTTGATTGGTAAACTTTAAGAAAAAGTCACGGCAAATAATCTTAAAGAGATCACGCATTAATAGATCAAAACCTGTATGCGTCTCTTAGCACCATTATAGAACTAAGAATTGAACTCTGCATCTTCAATATGCTGGTTCACCTCCTTTTAACGTTGTACCCACAAACGAAAGGGTCCACTCGTACCATTCTCACATTTTTTTTACTTTCTGTGTTTAGGACATTCAATGAAAATGTTGACATAGATAGATAGGGTTGGACATAATCCAACCAAATAGATAAATCAAACTAAACTAAATTGAATTTATTTTTTTATTTTATTTGCTTAGTTTATTTAGGTCTTATTTGGTATAGGAGAAGTAGTTCTCAAATAACTTAATTATTATTTTTGTTTGTTTTACATTTTTTTCCTTCACTTCTGTTGATGTAAGGAAACTTATTTTCCTTAAAAAGGGAAGATTAGAAATTTAATTCCATAGTTTGGAAAGATCATTAAGCCCTTATTTAACACTTTATTTTTAAATTTCTTAAAGGATATAATGGTACTTAGCTAATAAAAATTTTTATTTTAATTATGATTTATGATAAATTATTTTTACTTTTTTTAAGTTTAATAATAATTTTGAATATTAAAAACATTAAAAAATATATTAATTCAGAAACATGATATAACAAATTTAAAGGATTTTTTTTTTCGAAAACAATAATTTTTGTTAAATGCTATATTATTTTTTTTTCAAAATAGTTAAGATATAAATTTTATAATATTAGTTTTTTTTCATATTTTTTTAAAATTATATATATTTAATTAATTACAATGTTATTGTTTTGTCAAGTGTAATATGAGTATAAAATAAAAATTATTAGACACTTCCCAGAAAATTATATTTTTATACCAAACACATCAAAATCATTTTTCCTCAATAATTTACTTTCTAAGTAACTCACTTTCTTAATAACTTACTTCTCATAAAAGTTCTTAATTAACCAAGCTCGAGTTGGTCTGGTGGTAAAAGCCACTAGGTTCACTTAAGCAAGGTCTAGGGTTCGAATCCGAGCTCCGCTTTGTGTATGTAAAAATTGGGATTGGGAGAGGCACCCGCGTTCCGCGCCCGACAGTCCTCGAGAGGGGAGCATGTTATACCGCTCACACCACATCCTTTTTTTATTAAAAAAAGTTCTTAATTATACCCAAGAAGGCTTCAATCTTATTATGGCATGACTAATGACAGGTTTATAACCTCACATAAACACTTAGGTGTTGTCATGTCATATGAACCTCTTCTTATTAGGAATGTGTTCATATTGTTGGAGCATGTCATCAAAAATGATAAAACGACGTGATGGATTAGATTACCTGTGAACCCCAAATCAATTTGATATTGATCATTTACAAATCAATTTTAACTATAAAATTGGATGAAATCAGTAATTCATCCAATTTGATATGGATTAGATTACTGTCAAATTCAATTAGATTTTTACAACATGTAATAATGAGGAAATTATGAGGCAGAAACACAGGGTTGATCCTCGTCAGCTCCCAACACACGACCAATACAAAAAATAAGTCAAACGACAACGCCCAAACCAATTCAATGCCTACGTGGAAATCCCCTTCCCATCTTCTCTCTCATTTTTCCTCGGAGCTCTCTCTCTCTCTCTCTGCAATTCCCATTTCTCTCTCTTATTTTCATCTCTAGGTGATTGTTTTTTTTATCTTCTTGTCTTGATTTTTCAGCTGCATAACATAAAACTATTAATTCCCAACATGCTGGAACTTTTTATGGCGTTACCATATTTTGCTGAACCACTGAATTATCATTTTTATTGAAATGATTGTAGATTCAAACTTTTGGTTCTAAATCACTGAATTCACCTCTTTTTTTATTAGATTTTATTTGAGAAAGTATTGCTAATCGTTTTCTTGAATGCATGTGATGTTTCATTCTCTCCAAGTTATTTTGGAATCTGGATTTTGGTTTTTATTATGATTTAAATGAGAAAAAGGAAAATTGAACTAATGGGTTCTCTTTGATTCCAGGTCAAGATATATAAAAGTTTGGAGTTGAAGCTTTTATATTGGCGGAAATGAGGAGAGGTTTTCGGTTAATTCGACATGTTCGAACATTTTCTCATCAATGCAATTATTACTCAACGGGGTTAATAAAAAAACAGAAGCTTTTGGTAGATAATTCATGCAGTTCTGCTTATAAAATTTCCAGTACTATTGTTGATGTTGATAAATTTTTGCCCTCAATTTTTTTTGTATCAAGAGGGCTATCTACTAATGCAGATAAAGTCTCCACTTCAGGTTATGTTAGATTTCTGGGTTGTTTTTTGAGTAAAAAAGATTGAAGTATGAATTGAATTCTGATATTTTTGGTTGTATTTCAGATATTTCTGCAGCAGGGCCACTTAGAGAGTATGAAAGAAGAATTTCTGCTGGTGATCTTATGGATGGGGATACCTGCCAGGTAGATTTGTATGGAAATATTGTGTTTTGGGTTTGGAAAATTGAAAAGAATTCTTTCCTGGAATGAATTTGTGAATTCGAAGCAAGTTAGTGGTATTTATTGTTGAAAGGTGTGTGACCATAATTTCTGCAGGTGGGCACTTTGAGAGAGCTTCAGAGACTCTATGATGAGATTGTTGAGAAAGCTGATGAGTGTAAGTTGGATAGATATACTGCTTCAGACAAATCTACAAGGTATATAACCCAACTTGTTTAGTATGCCTCTTATGTTTTTTTTATTCTCTAATTTATGTTCTCTGGGACAATGATTTCTCCTTCTGAAATACTGACTTTGTGGTTTTTTTCTTCGAATTGCGGAATCATTTATGGATCAATGTAATTTGGATTCTTAGAAAACAATTTTTTGTATTCAGGAGTAGGTGGTTGTGGTCTCGTTTCATGCCCCAGGCTACATACTCCCCTGTTAAAGGATTATATCTTTACGGTGGAGTGGGCACTGGGAAGACGATGTTGATGGACTTGTTATATGATCAATTGTAAGTTTGTTTTGTGGATCAATTTTTGTGATATATCATTGCTACTGCTTTTTTAGGAAATGAAAATAAATGTGAATCGAATTACACCACAAAACTTGTTGAATTCAAGTTCATCTTTGTTGCGTACGGATTTTGATTGCTGGTTTCCTCACGTTTTACTGTTTTCCTCAGACCCTGCAATTGGAGAAAAAAGAGAATCCATTTTCATGACTTTATGCTGAATGTCCATAGCCGCCTACAGGTAAGCATGTGTTTTGTCCAAGTATATTTGTTCATGCATGACAGAGTTTCTCTTTTATAAAAAATCCATCAAAATTTTTCTTGGCAGTTGTCACGTTCAGATTGTGGAATAACATATTGGTAATTGAATTCTTGCAGAAACACAAGGGTGTATCGGATCCACTTGAAGTTGTTGCAGGAGAAATATCTGATGAAGCAATTTTATTATGTTTAGATGAATTTATGGTAAAATGATCAACTCTGCTAAATATTTCTGTTTCTTACTCTCCAAATGCTATTAGTTTATAATTAGCTCTATATGTATCTTTATGTTCTCTTTTACAGGTCACTGATGTTGCTGATGCATTGATATTGAATCGTCTTTTTAGACATTTATTCAGCAATGGCATCGTAAGTCTGTTTTTGCAATATATTTCTATGTACATTTTCTTTTGTTGAGGTCAAAATATGGCATTTAGAACTTGCATACTGATACATGGTGGAGTGAAGTACAGATACTAGTTTCCACCTCAAACCGAGCTCCAGATAATCTCTATGAAGGTGGATTACAAAGGGCTCTTTTCCTGCCCTTCATTGCAGCCTTGAAGGTATCCATACAGGATGCTGTCTCACTTACTGCTGCTGTATAGGCAATACAAAAAAAACCTTAATGAAATTGGCATGGTTTCAACATATTTTGGCATACAAAGTCAGTAATTGCAGTGATTTAAATTGATGCAGGAAAGATGTGTTGTTCATGAAATTGGTTCATCTGTAGACTATCGAAAAATGACTTCGGTATTGGAAATTTCATTTGGTTTTTCCCTTGTTGACTTTCCTTTTATTTGTTTAATTTCTTTGATATCAATAATAATGATTTGGCTGCAGGCTCAGCAAGGTTTCTATTTTGTTGGCAAAGAATTATCTGGCCTTCTTAAGCAAAAATTTGAAGAATTGATTGGAGATGAGACAGCTGTTCCACAAGAGGTGGAAGTCATAATGGGAAGAACATTACCGGTGTGTGGTCATCTATTTTGGAAATTTTTTCTAGAATAAATATTGGCCAAGTTTTTTGTATTGAATCAGTGACGGACTGATGGAACCCTGTAACAGGGGTTCCACCGGCCCCGGCTCGGGTCTGTCACTGTATTGAATGATATATTTTCCAAGTTAATTTGGTATGATTCTTTCTTTTTAATTCTGATCAGGTACCGCTTGGTGCTAATGGATGTGCATATTTTCCATTTGAGGATCTTTGCGACAGACCACTTGGAGCCGCAGATTATTTTGGATTGTGCAGTGAGTCCCCTTCTATGTTCTTCATCTTCACAGATATCCCTAGCTGAGCTGTGTTGGACAAGTTCAATTCAAAATAGACTATATATGTCTTGTGTGATGCCGAACCTGTATCTTCACAGATATCCCTACCTGTATCGTCACTGTATTTTTGTTTCGAATTGTTAGTCATGTATTATCTCCTGAGTCGACATATCAGAGATATTTTCTTCTGACCCCCTTCAAAGTATTTCAACTTTTTTTCCCTTTGAAAGATTTTAAACTTTTTTTCCTTGAGATATTTGATTCTGCTTATATTCAAAATATAACACAGGTTTTCTGGGATAAATACTTACAAAGTTTTCTTTCTTTCTTTTCATTTCTCAGAAAGCTTTCACACCTTGGCACTTGAAGGTGTCCCAATCTTTGGACTTCACAATAGAACGGCAGCATATCGATTCGTCACTTTAGTTGATGTATGTAAAAATTCTGCACCAATTAGTTTTTCAGTGTTCAATTTTATTTGTCAGCATTCCCTCATCACGTAACTAAGTGTAATCTTGACCATTCTGAAATTGACTCTCAAAATCTAGAATTGGGATTTAATATTTCATTTTTTCTTCCATTGCATTGAGAAATATCATTTTTTTCTTTTCGGTTTTGATTCCTATTTCAGGTTACACAAATGTGTATTCTCTTTTCATTGTTACTGAGATTGAAGTGCATTGGCATTTGAAAAGAGAAGCTGATTTTGTCAAAACTGGTTTGCAAGGATGTTTCTTCATTAATAAAACCTCATTTCTTCATTTTTTTTTCAGAAAACCAAATACTTTAAATCATAAATTTCAGATAACCATTCCAAAAATATATCATGGAATTCTTTTTCTTTTACAGATCAGTTTACTTCGCCTTTTTCGGCCCAACTCATATGGTGTAATATGGTGTTCTGCTTTGTTTTATGGTTCTGGAATTTTTCTGTTCAGTACTTCAAAATTTTTCCATTTACGAACTCGAGCTATCTGCTCATACCTTTTATAAGGTAGTATATGAGAGATTGATTTGTGCAAAAGAAATTTTGTGAAAAATTTTGTATTTTTTGATGCAATAATGATATGATGGAATAAAATCGTCCTTTGGATTTTGTGGAATATTAAATCCTTTCGGAGTTGATAGATGGTGATACTATTGTGCTACAGGTGATGTATGAAAACAGGGCCAGGCTGATGTGCACAGCGGAAGGGAGTCCTATAGAACTTTTTGAAAAGGTATTGACCATAGCCGATGCGCAGCAAATTGCGCCGAGAACTTCAAGACGATCAAGTAAAAGCGACGATTCTGACATCTGTGTGGATAATGAACTGGGATTTGCGAAAGATCGTACAATTAGCAGGTAAATATCAATGTTATGAATTCTTTGGACATTTTGGCAGTTTTAAAATCATAGTTATAGCTGGTTTTTGTTACCGTAATTGTGGATTACTGAGACCTTAAAGTTGAAGCAGATTAACAGAAATGAACAGCAAAGAATACTTGGAGCAACATGCCCAAATGATGACCGAAAGGAATATGTTACAGGAAGCGAGTCATGCCAATGCTGTCTAGTTCTTGATAGCTAGGCTGACATAGTGGTTGATTTTGCTGCAAACTTGTTTCCTGGAAAAAGCTATATTCTTTTGTATTTTTATCATCTGTAGAACTTAATTCTAGTGAATGTAATAAAAATTATTTTGTCTCCAACTCAGTCTCCAGTCTTGGGGCAGTTGCCTAGAATAGTAGTAGGTATACTATAGATATAGATGATAAAATCAATCCAATCATCCAAGATGAAAACTTTCTAGGACCAGTAGGTATAGATATATATTCAATTTGGAATGAAATCAGAAAAAACTTAAGGGACGGTATTTCAAATATTTTAGTTGCAGTTAATAAATGAGTTAAAAGTAATTAGATTAAATAAAATGATACATAATGAATCGTTAATAACATTTATTTTTAAAAAGACTCACTAACAGATGTTATTGCGATGGGAAAAATTAAAGCCAACTATGTTTGAAATGTGTATTCATGAAATGACGATAATATTATTGTTGTTATATCTAATTAGAGAATAAAAAATCATAAAATAATGGAGTTTAGATGCAAATAGAGGTGGACATTCAGTCAGTTCGGTTTGAACCGAACCGAAATACCAATAAATCGAATAAACCGAAGTGTTTATGCAAACCGAACAAATCGAACCGAATTTTAGTTCAGTTTTTAATCAAACCGAAGTGGTCGGTTTGTTCGATTTAACCGAAATAATTTCCTTCTATTTATTTTTTGAATTTTTTACATATTTTAAAGTATTTAGTTGTCTTTTTTTATTTAATTACAACTTAGCCATTCTATTTTAAGTTTAGATTAATATTAAACTAAAATTTAGATAAAAATACTAATTAATAATTCAAACAAATAAATTAACATATTTAAAATATACAATTTTTTAAAATTTTTTTTAAAAAATTTCGGTTTATTCAGTTTATTCGGTAATCGTAACCGAAACGAATAAACCGAACAAACAGACTAATAAAACCGAATAAACTAAATAAACCGAATAAACCGAACCGAAAAAACTAAATTCACTTCAGTTCGGTTTGGTTATGCCCATATATAGATGTAATACACAAATGATAATTATTTTTTTAAAAATTTGGTCAATTTTGTCATGTAATTGTAATTTACATGCTTTTCTCTAAAATATTATCGATATATCATAATTTTTTTCCTGACAATAAATATATTTTTCTAATTACATGTGAAAATTTTTCAAGTTAATTGGTTGTGGAAATATAATTTGTGGGAAAAATATGCAAAAAAAAAAACGTGAGTAGGAAAGATAAATTAACAAAAAAAATAACACATAAGCTACTATTAAATTCTTAAAAAAATAAAATTAAATAGATGTACTAATATTAAAAATATTTAAATGGTGTGAAAAAATATTAAAAAATTAGTATCTGACAAAAATTTTGGCAGAGGAATTTTTTGGATTACCATTTTAAGACTCTAATTCAGAAGACATAATATTTTGAGATAGAATTTTATTTTAGACATAATATTTTGTTTAAAGTATAATATTTTTTTTTTAAATTTAATATTTAATATTTGCATTATAACTTTAGTAGGGGTGTAAATGAGCCGAGCCGAACGCGAGCGGCTCGGCATTCGGCTCGGTAAAAGCTCGTTCGTGACTCGACTAATTAGTAAATGAGCCAAGTTTAAACAAAAATTTAGGCTCGTTCTATAAACGAGCCGAGCTTGAACACTCAAAAGCTCGGTTCAAAAAAGCTCGCGAACAAGCTCGTTTAAGTGTTCATGAACAGACTCGTTTAAGTGTTTATAAACAGGCTCATGTGACTTATATACTCTTATACATATATTTATATAATACTAGCTGTTATGCCCGTGCTATGCACAGAATCGTAATCATAACTAAAAATTACTTATATTATTTATAATAATCTTTTAAAAATGAAAATATGATTAAAATTATATAAATATGTACCTAAGTAAATTTAAACATCTGAATGTATCATACATGAACATCTTTTTTAAGAAAAAGAGCAGAATTGTCAATTGTAGAGCAAATGAAACCAACAATAGATATGTAAGTTACAAATTCACAAAAGCTGAATGCATAGCAAGCAAGTGATTTCCCAGAGAAAAACTTTTAAGTTTCCAAGTTAATAACGCTAAAATTTAAGTCATTCACATTGTCAGCTTGAGAAATTGATGAAGCACAAGCATGGTTGGGTGTTTGATGCTCATGTGGATGTAAAGACTCTTTCTTGGTTTCGCCCATTATTACTCTATTATTTTGCATCCTATGGATTTGAGCATAGTGAAATCCAGGCTTAACAAGAATTGATACAAGTCTCCTGAAGAATTTGTAGAGGATGTAAGACTTACATTTAACAATGTCATGACATATAATCCTAAAGGACAAGATGCCCATGTAATGGCAGAAATGTTGCTAAATATATTTGAGGAGAGGTGGGTGGCGATTAAGTAAGATTATGATCGGGTGGCTAGGTTTATTGTCAGTTATGATGTGGGTACCCTAAAGACAAAGTCAAGAAAGGGTCCTGCAATATCCTTGCCACCACCTCTTGACATGAGAAGGATATTGGATAGATTAGATTCAATGGCATATGAAGAGAAGCAGAAGCTTAGCACAAATCTGCACAACTTACCTTCAAATTAGCTTGACAATATTGTGCAAATTATAAAAAAGAAAAACTCTAATCTTAACCAGCATGTTGATAAAATTGAAGTTGACATTGATAGTGTTGATACTTAGACTCTTGGAGAGCTAGATCGGTTTGTGACTAATTACAAGAAGAGTTTAAGAAAGAACAAAAGAAAAGTTGAACTTGCAATTCATGCGAGAGCAACTACAGAACTGGATGCCTGGGAGAAGGTAAGTTGTCTTCATTTTCTTAGTCAAAAGGAAATATTTCACATGAATGAGTAAGATGTATGCTTTCATCTATATATGGATTACCCATAAAAGTGTGAAAGAGCCTTGTAACTCGTAATAAATTACACAATGTAACAGCTGATTTTGTCCATTATTCTTATTTTTGAAACGTAAAAACGGATGATTTTTTAAAGGTAAATGAATGCAAAATGAAGTTTCTTAGACTTTTTTTTAGAAAAGGCAAAACTAATGTCTTTTGAAACTCATAGAACCATTGAATTTAATCTTGTAACGTAAAAGACAAACTATTGGCTTTTATTGTAATGCAAAGAGAAACGGATGGGCTGTGAATCAAATAAAATGACAATAAATTTTTTAAATGTAAAATAGATTGATGTAGTAATATAGTAATGAAGTTTTTAAGTAATAAATGTCATCAAATTGGCTCGACAAATGTCAATTGCTTGTTAAAAGTTTTCAGCTTTTATAGATACTAGCACAAGGCCCGTGCTATGCACGGTTAATCTTAAAATAAAAATTTATAATTAAGATGAATATTATATAATAGTTTTATATTTTTATAATAGCAAAATTTTCAACTAATTGATTTTAGTTTTGTCAATGGCTATGTATATTGAAAGAGTTTTATATTCGTAAATTTCAATAGCTTACCCATTACTAAACTTTTCAATTTGTTACAACATGATATTTTAGGTATCTCTAATGGTAAACCTCTTTAAAGGCTCATAAAAGTGCTAATTTAGTATTTCGCTAATTTTTCATTTACAAACCTCCATTCCTTAAAATTTTTACGAAAACATAAAAGAAAAATTAGAAAATTAAATAACTTCCATATCATGAGCAAATTGGGAAATCATTCTACACAAAATTTGCAATAAAAATTATCACATAATTTATTTTTACAAAAAAGCACAATATGAATCTTTGAAATTTAGCAATAGAATAGAGCTAAAATAATGGAGAGAATGACACACGAAGAGATTTGTAGTAAGAGGATTGTGAGAAGGTGAAAAGTGAGTTTGATCCTAGGATAATTGTAGGCTCACAATAACTGTTAAACATTATGTAACCTATTTGCAAAATAAAGAGTGAACATTCGTTGTCAATTAAGCAATGAAAATTGCAATAAATTGATGTAATACAAGTAAATGTAGATTTAACATTTATCATATAAAATAAAAGAGACACATGTCAAAGAGTAAAGAAGACACATGTCAAATTCTTGTGTCAAATATCCAGCTTTTATATATATATATAGATATATATATATAGATTTTGAGTGTTTTGAATTATTTTTAAATATTTCAAAGAATAAAATAAATACATATTATATTTTATGTATATTAAATAATATATATTGTAACTTATAAAACTATAGTCTATACATATGTTTATGAAATTATTTGATTATTTTAATTTTTTTTAAATCTTTATATAATAAAATAGATATATATTATATTTTACTAAGAGTCAGCTTGACTAAGTAAAATTTAAAACAATGAAATAAATTATTAAATAAAATATATTATATTTTATAAGAGTCAGCTTGACTAAGTAAAATTTAAAACAATGAAATAAATTATTAAATAAAATTTTATTTAACGAAATTAAATTTTAAAATATTTTATGGACTATCGTAAATAAACATGAATTTTAAATTTATCAAATTAAAACAAAAAATTCTTAAAATAATTTTAAGTATAACAATATTATACTCGGTCAAACTTCAATCCGCATTAAAATTTTTTATCTTATGATTTTAGTTGAACTTTGTTTGAAATACTTTTTAGATAAATATTAGTATTTTGGATGACAAAAATATTTTGATTTTGTTTGATTCAATTTTATAAACAAGTTTTTTTTACATTAGAAATTTTCTTGTTAAATTAATGAATGAGCTTTAGTTGATAAACGAATTGTGGTTTGTGATTATATTATGTTTGTAAACAAGCTCGCTAAAAATCGTGAACAATATAGTTTATTAGCTCGTAATAAACTTATGAGCATTTTCATTTAGAGACTCGTTTAAATGAGCAGATGTTTGTTTTAGACTTGTGAACAGGCTTGTTAGCTCACGAGCTTTAAATGAGCAGAGCTTAACAAGAATTTGTGATCGATAAAAAACTCAGCTCGAGCTCGAACTCTTGAAATTTTAACGAGTCGAGCTTGAACATTTTCAAATTCGGCTCAGCTCTATTACAACCTAGTAGCTTCACAATTTGATATGAAAGATTTGTGTGACACTAATGTGATATTAATATCATAAGGAATGATGCTGATGTTTTGTTATCACAAAGTCACTATATGCAAAAACTTCTAAGAAAGTTTAACAGTTATAAGGTGACGACACCTATAAGTACTCCTTATGATTATAATACTCTATTAATGGAAAATTGAGGGTACTCTGTATCTTAGTCTAAATATGTACAGATTATTGAAAGTCTATTAAAACTAATGAATTTTATAAGACCCGATATAACATATATTATCAATAGATTAAGGGAAACCATTAATCATAGTATTCAAAATTGTGGATTTTCCATTGTACGTAAAGGTATAGTGATGCTAATTAGATCTCAAGATCAGCTAAAACAAATATACTAGTGGATATTTATTTACATTAGGTAGAGGTGTTGTGGCTTAGAAATCAACCAACCAAATATACTATCATTTTCAGATGGACCATGAAGTTGGATTTATTGCACTATAGTTAGATGAATATTTAGCTGAGTGAAATCGTAACAAAAATTGATTTATTCAATTGAGAGACAATGTGGTAAAGAATTACTCAAACATGAAAGTTCTTTCATTGATTTTGTGTAGTCAAAAGATGATTTGGACAATCCTCTGACTAAATATTGTTGAAGAATAAAATCCTTAAAACATCGAGGGCAATATGACTAAAGCTTTTTTTAGTCTACTAACATTTGATATGAACCCAACCTATGTGATTGGAGATCCCATGAATTAGGTTCATATGGGTAATAACAAGCTAGTTGTAAAACCCTAGAAAAACTTAGTAAGAAATGAGTATATAGAGATGAATAAACTATATAAATTAATCTATTCAGACGATGAGGAAGATGAGGGAAGTTACAAAAGAAGTTGAGCATAAGTGGGAGTTAAAAAGAAACGACAAATAGTTGTTCAGCCAAAAATAACGTATGTTATTCTTGAAAATAACATACGTTATTCAACAAAATAACGTAGGTTATGCTACAATAAACATTCGTTAATTGTACAAGTAATATACGTTACTTAGGCATTTAACATACGTTAACTCGTCATTTAAGCGAAGGAAACAACATAAAACCAACCAAAACACTTCAAAAACCTCAAAACATTTCCCCAAACTCTAAGAAACCTTCCTAAGGTTCTCTAAATGCCAAACCTTCATATTTAAACGTAGATTTCCACAGCAAAACACAAATCATTCCTCTCATCGAATTTCTTCCTATTTTGGGTTTGAAGCAAACTTGGAGAAAAGGTAAACTCTTTAAACTTATGATGAAATCTATCATAAATGAAGTAAAAGTGGTATAGTTTAAATGGGTTTTTATAGTATTTTTGATATGTATAACCATTAAACATAAAATCGTGAGATTTAGGGAAGATTGAGGAATTTGAGGCTTCAGTGGAATTTAGGGATTTTATGGAATTAGAGGTGTTAATGAAGAAATTAATGTTGTTTAGGATGGATGTCATAGCGGGTAAACAGAATCATAAGAGAGATAATAACCGGATTCAAAATTTGGATTAGGTAAGAGGGGAAGATGGAAGGGTATGAGGAATTAGGTTTTGAGTGGTGCAAATGCGTTCAAAAATCTTACATGTGAGTGTTGTTGTAACAAAATTGTAGGGATCGAAGCTTGTAAAGGAAACCAGAGCTTCCACCGAAAGGGCTCGCCTAGACTGGAGGTAAGTGTGTACCTCGTCTCTTACTTATCCATATCTAGTCTCTTGTATGGTTAACTATGTTGGCTTGAGTGTGTAATTTAATATGTAACCATGGATTTGAAGCCTTAGGTTATGAAATGTTGTGTATGGTGTGTGTATGTTTATTTATGAAGGAATGATTGTGTTTTGTGTAGTATGTTTGATGTTTTAATGTGTTCGATGGATGTCTTTGGTTGTGGTTACATGGAGTGAATGTGTGTATCCCTTACTTTAGTTATTGTATGAACATGTCTCAAGAATGAATGCAATGTATACTTAATGTTATGGCATATGCAATACGTGCGTTGAATTGAGAGTTGGAATGTATGGATGTCAACATGAAAATGTGTGTGGTTGTTGTGAGTCCAGTTGAATGACTTGAATGGCAATGTGCGGGACGTGTGTGAAATGTCTTAATGTATGTAATCTGTCATGATTGATTTGGATTGCATTAAATGGATGCACTTTCATGGATTTAGTATGGTTATGCAAATGTATTGATGATTGAATGTATTATGAGCTTGAATGGTTAGGGAAAGGCTTGTGGAAAAGTGTGAGTTTTATATGTGCATACTCTACGATGTTCATACATTTTGCACTACCGCGTGAAAACTCAAAGAGAAAACTATGTACATGAGATAATGGTAACGTGAGAGTGAGTGATTCTAATCACATGTGCCCTATTAGAAAATGGTAATGCAAGAGTGAGTGATTCTAATCGCATGTACCTAAAATGAGAAAGTGTCATGTGAGAGTGAGCAATTCTAATAACAGTGACACGGTCAATATGAGAGTGAGTGATTCTAATCACATAAGCTAAATAGAAAAGGCAACGTGAGAGTGAGTGATTCTAATCACGTGGGCCCAGTTAGAAAACAGTAGTGCAAGAGTGAGTGATTCTAATTGCACATACCCGAAATGATAAAGTG
>CANYCX011934998.1:0-12320 GCA_948193385.1 Breynia disticha f. nivosa | reverse complement strand
GTGGAATGAACGAAATGTGTATGGAATAACATGTGTGAGATTTCGCTATGATACTGTGGTTGGATTGTGTGGTGTGTTATAGTGAAAATTGATGATTTAAAAGAAGTTTGCAAACTTTAATGTAGATATGTGTTGACTTGTATGGCTCTTAAGAGGCATTAGCATATTTTGAGTTATCAACGTGACATTGGAGTAAGTGTAGTAACAAGCTTGCAGTGTGATTATTGAGTGATTGGATGGATTTTGTGTGAATTGATTGTTAAATGGCTTAAAGAAAAGCTAATGGAATAGTAAATATGTCGGGTGTTGAGTATAAGAATGATGATTTATGGTTGGATTGGCATGAGCATATGATTGGATGATTGTTGGGTTGATGCGTATTATGTTAAGTTACTGAATTTAGCTGGAAGCAGAGCTGAACGGTCTTGGAAAAGGTTTGTGCAAACTATTTCCCAAACCATTCCACTTCTAGAGACTTTTAGGAAAGGCCAAACGATTTCCAGAATGGTTTATGCAAACCGTTACCCAAACTGTTTCACTTTGAGGAACTTTTAGAAGGGCAAAACAGGCTAGAGAATGGTTTACCTAAACCGTTCCCCAGACCATTCCCATTTACTGAACAGTTCTGTATGGAGGTTCAAAGGAAGGAATAACAAAGGGTATTAATGATTTATGAGGCTCTGAAGTTAGGAACAACTAAGAAGGGTGATTCCTTACCATGAAGAACGCACTAAGGCTTACTTGAAGTAGATAATGAATTAGGATGAATTCCTTCTTCCTCAACACTTATAACACCTAACACACCTTACCAATGAGTATTTATATATTAACTACTTTGCTAAGTGTGGGTAGGTGTACTTACTGGGTATTTAGTTATTGACGTGCATGTGTGTTTGTGTATTGTGTGCAGGTTTAGAAGGATTTTCACGAGTGAGGCCGACGAAGCACATTTAAGATTTATTCAGATTTGTATTTCTCATGGTTGCATGAGTGATTTGACTTATTGCATGACTATACATGAACATTCACAATTGGTTTACATGCTTTCATTTTTGTAAACTTTTGCCATGGTTTCCGAATAACTTTACTACATTGATCATGCTTAGGTCATTTTGTTTTACAACCCATATGTATGCATATATGAATGTATTCTTTGAATACTAGTCCCAAAAAATGGCTGCCAAAATTGTGTATTTTATCGATAATGATTTTTACGAATTTGAGCATCACAGATCGAGAAAACAAAAAAACTTATACGTGTTAAAGAAAAGGATCAAAAATGGCAAGAAGGTAGGTGAGTTGCAAGCTACTAATGAGATATATTTGAAAAAAATTGACTATCCTAGTAACTCTTTCCCTCATTCTCAATTTGAGCCATCTAAAATTGGTGAAGACAATATGTTTTTCATGCCTACACAAACAAAGACCATCTTCAAAGCCTAATAATAAGAGTAAATATTTGGTAGATCAAGTCACACAAGTGACTTCTTCTATAAAACTTACATGTGTGTGCATTTGTTCTTCAATGAAAATTGTAACAACATTGAAAAGACTAGGCCTTAAAAAGTCAGAGGCAATGAATGCACTCAATTTCTTGAAATTAGTTGACATTTTTGGTAACGCCCTCAAATTTAAATTTTAAAATAGGTATGATCTAGTCCAAACCATGTTAGGAAAGTTAGGAGTTAAGAAGGAATTAAGGTAAAATGAACCAGAGGTTAAAAATGCTGAGAACTTGGTGCTGCACTTCAGGAGCGTATGTTGCTGGGTTGAACAACGTACGTTATTCATGGACAAACATGAATAACGTACATTACTCACTTGCATAACGTACGTCATTTTGGGTCTGATTCCCAGAATAATGTATGTCGACTAACCTACATTATTTTCCTTTAACCTACGTTATCGGGACACTGGACACATTATTATTACAGGAAAAAACTCAAAATTGACCCAAAACACTCTTAAAACCCTAAAACACTCTCCCAACACCCAACACCAACCCTCTAGAGTTCCCTAAACATTAATACTCCTAAAAACATCACGAAATTCCATCTTCCCACGCATCAATCCATACCTCCCACCGGATTTCATTCTTGTCTAGGTTGGGGGAAAAATGCCGATTAAGGTAAATTTGCTAATACCTGAGTAAAATCAATAGAGTGAGGGATATTTAGTAGGTCTAAAATGATTACTAGTGGAGAAAAATAAATCCTAAAGTAGAATCAAAAAGAGATTTAGGTTTAGGGTTAGGAGTGAGAGAGACTTTGAAAGAAGAGGGGAAAAACTTAGGGTTTTCTTTGATTAGTAAGGGTGAATATAAAAATTTAACATTCCAAACATTTTGGAAAAAATATGTAGGAGCCGAAGCCGCGAAAGAGCCAGAGCGATCGTCGGAGGGGATCGCTTTGTGTTGGAGGTAAGTGTATGCCCTGCACTTACTTATCCATATTTAGTCTCTTATATGGTTAATTATGTTGGCATGACTGTGTAAAATTAATATGTAACCGTGAATTAGAAGTCGCATGCTATGAAATGTTGAGGATGGAGTGCGTATGCTTATTGTGAAAAAATGACCGTGTTTTACATAGAGCACTTTGATGTGTTAATCTGCTTGGATGATGTGTTTGGTTGTGGTTACATGGAATGGGTGTGTTTTCCTTTACTTTAGTATGGTAGGAAAATGTGTTAAGAAAAGTATGTATGATAAGAATGTGTTTTCTTTGTTTTGGTATGGTGTGAGAGAATGTGAGAAATGAATGCAATATATGATTGTTAATGTTAACTCTAATGCAAAAATAAAAGTTAAAATGTTGCAGGAGTCGTATGCCTTGCTTCGCGATGTGATACATGTGCTAATGCTTGGATGCTTAATGGATAACAATGAATGAGATTTGAAAAGTGATGTTTGAGTGTGCGTGTGGCCTTGACTATTAGGTTATGGTGTCCTAATGTGCAATTGATTATGATTGACTTTGATTTCATTAAGTGGATGCAATGTTATAAGCTAGTATGAACATACAAGAGTGATGAAAAATAAATGAAATGTGTTGAGTAATGAATGCAATGTGTACTCAATGATGTGACTTGTGAAAAATGTGAATTAACTTATGAGTTGAACTATAACATCTTAGGGGCATAGTATGATGTCGACTTATATGACATAAATTATGACTTTATTTGAATGAGATTGAATGTTGAATGGATGTTAACATGAATATGTGTGTTGTTGTTGTGAGTCCAGTTGAATGACTTGAATGGCGATGTGTGAGATGTGTGTGAAATGTCTTAATGTATGTAATTTGTGATGATTGATTGGATTGCATTAAATGGACGCACTTTAATGGATTTAACATGGTTATGCAAATGTATTAATGAATGAATTTATTATGAGCTTAAATAGTTGGGTAGAGACATATGGAAAAGTGTGAGTTTTATATGTGCATGGTTCATGATGTTCATACATTTTGCATTATCGAGCGAAAACACGAAGAGAAAAGTACCAAGCAAAAACTCGAAGAGAAAACTATGTACACGAGATAATGGCAATGTGAGAGTGAGTGATTCTAATCATATGTGCCTAAATAAAGATTGGTAATGCGAGAGTGAGCGATTCTAATTGCATTTACCTGGGAAAGAATGGTGTCAGGGGAGAGTGAGAGGATTCTAATCACTGTGACAAAGGCATGTGAGAGTTAGTGATTCTAATCACATGTGCCTAAATAGAGATTGTTAATGCAAGAGTGAGTAATTCTAATCACATTTACTTGGGAAAAATGGTGTCAGGTGAGAGTGAGAGGATTCTAATCACCGTGACAAGGGCATGTGAGAGTGAGTGATTCTAATCACATGTGTCGTATAGAGATTGGTGATGTGAGAGTGAGTGATTCTAATCGCATGTACCAGAATGTGGAAGTGTCATGTGAGAGTGAGAGATTCTAATCACATATTCTAATCACAGTGATACGGGCAAGGTGAGAGTGAGTGATTCTACTCACTTGTGCCTGGATAGAGATGGTAATGAGAGAGTGAGGGATGATAATCTCATTTACCAAAAACATTGTGAAATAATGAAAAAGCACATATCATAAACATGATGCATAAATATTGAGCATGACTTTTTGTATGATGTGAATGATTGATGAGCATCTACTCTGTTATGTTGATGTATGTTATACGAGATGTGGTTGATCTTATGTTATGTGTTGTATGAATAAAGTGTATGAGAATATTGAATGGGTAGAAAATATTGATAGGCGGATGTTATAGGATAGGAAACAAGTGTATGGATTGAATGAATGTGTATTCTTGAATGAAAACAAATGATGCGTGCGTGTTTCAACTGTTAGTGTTAGGATTGAACGTGTCATACTTGCATGCTAAGTGGTTATAAAGTTGTTTGACTATAAAATGATGAAATTGTTGTTTTAGAAGTGTGAGGATGTGGTATGTTGGTATGTAAATGTTAGAGTTGTGTCTAAATGTACCGAATGAGAATGTAGAATGAATTATGTGTATGAATACATGATTGTAACCCGTGGTATGAAATGTTAATCGAAATGAGTGCTGCCTATATGTTAAATGATGATGGAGTGATTGAATTATATGAGAACAAGTTATGATAAAATATGGATATTAGTATTGTGTTTGAATGATTTGCATGTGTGTATGTGCATAGGCAGGTAGGGTGTATGCTATGTTAAGGTGCTAAGGTGGATGTGTAGTTAGTATAGTGAGTTGAGGAAAGAAATTAGGGTACGATTGAGTGATGTTGTATAAAGTGTGAAATGTAGAATGTGTATGTGAGGTGGTAAGGCTTATGTTGGTATCCTAAGCTGTATTTTAAAAAGAGACTAGTGGGTATATGAAAAGGCTATGAGTTGAGTGTGAATTGAAAACTTATTATATGGACTCTCTAGTTGAATAATGTAGGTTTGGTTGACCATTAACGTACATTACCATGGAAATAACGTATGTTAACTTGCGGGTAACATACGTTAGTCAAAGCTGGAAAGTCCTGAAGAATAACGTACGTTAGTATGCTAAATTAACGCACGTTATTCATATCCCAGAAACTATATTGACCTATAAATCGTACTGCAATCCAACTTGAAGATTGAACATGATTCTGGCTAATCTCTGGACTTAAAAACTATCATTAATGAACTATATAACACTATAGAATAACTAGAATCAAGCACTACGATAACTCACCTTAGAAATGAAGAGAAAAGTAGAACACCGTGCGCAAAGAACGTGAACCTAACTTGGAAGATATTAGTGAGAATGAATGAACGAGTGTACTAGACTTTATAAGGACAGGTAAGTGACGAGAGGGACATACGCTTACTGAGTTTTGTACTCATGTTTATGTGGTTGTGTTTTGTATGTACAAACTAGGGAGGCTGCTGCGTAGACCGTTTACACTCTACACTCTTTTGGAGATTTTTGGGGACTGTTGCTGCGAGGTCGGGGAGTTCATCCACTTATTCTAATTTGTTTTAAAAGATTTGATGTGAAAACAAAGTATTTCTTTCTAATGTTTTGGAAACGATGTGTAGTGCTTTCCTGAAGGCACCATTGTTTTGGTGGTATTTTGCATGGCAGTGTTTTATCTTCCCCCATTCCTTTTCAAACGATATTGAAAGTTCTTTCACAAATTAGTGTCAGCATATAGCATTCACGTTGAAGTCTTAATATGTTAATAAAAAAATATAGCTAGGAAAAATAGATTAATAGTTAAAGAAATCAGTCTTGAATTTGAGAGTCACATTTTTTTTGAATGTGATGATGATATCAAGTTGCCTTCATTGAAGATGGGCTTTATGACTACTAATCTTCTCTATTTGCTTTTGCTTGCTTTATGGTTATTCAGACTTTTAGAAGTTTACTTTGTAAAAACATGATGAAAATATTTTGTGAAATTATTCCTATGACTTTTGGAAATATATTAGTAATTTAATTGACTTTTATGTACTAACTTTAAGATAAATGACATTTTTTTATCTTTAACAAATTTGTATACTTATTGATTTAATTTGTCTTGTTTGCTTGATGGTTGCTTGATTAAACAAGAAGAGTTGCCTAATGAAATTGAAAAATTTAAAAATGAACTTTTTTTATTTTTTGGAAAGTATACTATTAGTAAAGAAGAATTTGAACAATTTCTTTTACTACAATTATATTCAGTTTTTAAAAGTGGACTAGGCTGTGATCCATATAGAGAAACTCTTCATTAATAACAAAATTTTCAAAATAGATGAAACTTTTTCTCATGTGCATAATTTTCCTGTGCTAAATGTTTGAGATTTAGGCATATTGCTCATAATTGTATTAACTTTAGAAGAACTATTAAGGTGAAAAAGGTGTGTGTTGTGAAAGAAGTCAACCTCCCAAACTTAGTTCATTTTACTAACATAAAAGGAACCAAAGTTGCTTAGGTATCTAAATTCAAAACTATTCATTTTATAGGTGTAAGAAATAATGAAGGCTCCACCTAGCACTTGATATGTGGTTTGTGGTTACTCAAAGCACATGAATGGATATAATGATATATTTGTTGAAGTCAAGCAAAAGAATTAAGGATTTGTCACATTTAATAATAACAACAAAGGTAAAATCATTGATATTAGTAAAGTGGGTAAGGAACCTTTGTCAACTATTGAAATTCTTCTTTGGTTGATGGCTTGATACATAATTTGTTTAGTATATCTTAATTATGTGATATGGATTCAATGTTATGTTTGAGTCTACACATTGCATGACTTTAAATGTTAACAAAGTAGATTTTTTGCATAAAGGCATGATAATGCATTCTTTACAAAAAAAGTAGTCAATAATATGTTGAGTTGAGTTGTCAAATATATGTTGATGATATTGTATTTAATGCTACTCATCCTTGTTTGTGCAAATAGTTTAATGAACTGATGATATAGTCAACCAAAAAATATATTACTTGACTAATAGGTTTGTATGGTTGACTAGAAAAATGTCTGTAACAAAGATTCACTGTTTTCAAGAGTTCCAAAAGTGATAAAAATATTTATAACAATTGTATTTTTAAAAGATGGCATATAAAGCTTCTTCAAATTCATAAACAAGCTTAGATAAGTATTCCAAAGTACTCCAACACCAAATTACTTCATCTTTCAAAGATCAAATCTTGTCCTCAACATTGTGCAATATAATTAATGATATTGAGCTTCTATTTTAACTAATTGCACAACTTGCACTCATTTTTGAGTTACTCTATATCTCTGGTGAGAATCTTGTAAGGTAGGACTCGGGTCGTAAGTCATATCATTTTGATAGGATTTGAGCAGTAATTTAAGTTGTCTTTGATAGGATTTGAGTCATTAGTCAAGTTGTCGTTGTTTGTAGGATTTGAGCCATTAATAAATCACCTTGTAAGGTATCTTAAATTGTAAATCAAGTACTTGTAATAAATTCTCACTTAGCTTGGAAAGTAAATAATAGTGAAGAGTTGACCAAAATCTTAAGTGGAGGGCTTAGGTGTGGATGTAGATGTTATCACTGAACCACTACATATTGTGTCATTCTTGTTTTCCATCCCCCATTTAGAACTCATTCACGTTTCTACAATATGCTCGAACAAAAGATATGTACTCAAATCCTGCAAATATAAAAAAGATAAAATAGAATTGGATGAGCTCTCAACTTAGTAAGCATACAAAAAGAATATTGGTATATTTATATCAAATATACACTACAGATTGGTTCATACAATCGTACGACCATCCATTCATTTATGTACACATTCTTTTTATCATTAATCATTCTCTTAGGTTCCTAATTCTGTTAATATTCAATTCATATTGATTACGTATATTTATCCTCAATTTCTTATATTCAAAACAATTACACAGTCACATTTGGACATGACACAGTCGTATAATTTCTCGTGTAATGAATTATGGTAGTACACAGTCCTAAATAAGCATTACATGACAATGTAATACAATCATATAATGAAGCAGATGAACACAGACAATTTCATGAGTTATACGGTTTTTCAATTAACTGTATAATCAAACGTTGTTCTCTATAATTTTAAGGCATTATACAGTTGTGTAATTAACCATGTATTAGCCTGAATCGTAACAATTCACACATTTTGCACAATTACAATTTCAAAACCAACCGTTCTTTCGTTCCAACAATAAATATCTCATTTACACTCATTTCTCTTACCATTCCATCAATTTGATACTCTTATTAACCAAGCAAATTACCTAAACAACGAATAGATATCCTGAAATTATATATCATATATCATCATTCATGCTTTAATTCAACAGAGAAATTAGAATATCAAATGCATTATATAAGTATAGAAACCAAAATTATTTCCACAAAACCATATATACGTTCACTAAAGACTCGAGAAAAGCTTGTGCTATACAAAAATAAAGGAACAACTAGTGATACTTCAAATCCACAGCATTTCATTTTTATAAAGATCATTCCGAACACTTTTCATCAACATTCATTATTACATTTAAAGAACTTAAATGTAGAAATGAGGAGCTATTATATAGTCGGTAAAAAGTCTCAGCTAATAGAATCAATAAGAGAGCTTATTACATAATACCATGACATTCCCTAATTGAATAAGCAGGAACATAATACGTTCAAGATTGAAATTAAAAAGTTGATCTCTTTAAATAAGCTAAAATCACATCCACATATTATTCTACCAAATTAATTAATCTCTCATATTTACTGAGTTAATTATAAGAATTGACACACAGATAAAACTCTAAAACTCTCTGACGACTTTGATCTTCTTTGCTGATTATCATCAAAGAAGAATTGATTTTAATGTGTGTTTAGACAACAATAATAATGTATAAAAGACTAATACAAAAAGAACTATATCCCTTGCAAAAAAAAAAAATTAAACTAGCATAGACCGAGAAACTAACAACGCTAAAGAAGCAAAAGAGCTAATCCGAATTTTCATTTCCTTTCTTGCTTATTAAAGGAAAAAAAAAAAAGGAAGCTTACATAAGTTGAAAGACAAAAACAGGTCCCTGTTGACATAACTTAACCACTAAACTTCCAACTCACCAAGTATGCCAAAATTTAAACAAAAAACGTACAAAATTAAACCTATCTGCCGATGAAAAAAAAAAAAAACAAAGGACCTAAAACAGCAGCAAAATTGGTCGTGTGTTAATACATGTATCAGAATTAATGCCCATGTTAGAGAACTGACTAGACAAACCACCCAAGTCTCTGTCCTTCTTGGGCTTCAGTAATGGGGGAGGTGCCCACATGCCATGCCTATTTGAACCACTTTTGGCGTCCCTTTTATTCTCACTTCTGTACATATTGGTGTCACTGAGTTTCTTGGGTGATAGCCATTTGGACTGCATGTATGCACTAGTCCTCCATGGCGGTACGTGGAGCCCTCTCTCTTTAAGGGATTGTTTAGCTGCACAACATAGGAGAGATATTATCTTGTTTAACTTGTCTTCACTTCCAACAAAAACTGAAGGCAGTGTGTCTGTTAAGTCTTTGTAGGATTGAGTTGGTCTTGCTAGTTCAAATTGTGAGCTGAAGTCTATGTCCACTATAAGCCTTGTTATGTCTCCATTATTGTCTCTTATTGTAATCTCAATATACTCGTAATCACCTGTCAGCATACTACAGCGTTAGAAAATCTTAGATTCAAGATTCATTTCACAAAAACAACAAAAAGAGATGCGTCTAAAGAAGAGAGAGTTACCAGCAGGGCATCCCAAGGAGGTGACCCAAGAATTTTGACAAATAGAAGCATTGAAACCATCCACTTTAAGCTTCATGACAAGCCACCTCTTAAGAGCAGTTGTTTTCCCGGCTTCTCTTATGCTTCTCATATGCTTTAACACGTAATGGATAACTTTCGTCTCCGCTTCTGTCGCACTCGCAAGTATTCCCTAAGCAGCACAAAGAAACGCACATAATAAGCACATCCACCTTCAAAAACTTGAAAGAGAAGTCTCAAAACTAGCGAAATAGTTAAAAACCTTCAAAATCGAAGACTTGGATTGTTGCTTAATAGGTCGAATATTTGAAGAAATGGGAAGTGGAGATGATTCTGATTCCATGAAATCATGCACCATTTGAGCCAGTCGTTCCTCCTCTATGCTTCCCATATTAGAACTTGTGTGTGGTTTTGGTTGTAGAAAGATCTATATGCAATTTATGGTAATTTATATAAGGAGAGAGTAAGGGATTAATTAATAGAATGGCGGTGGAATTTACAGGTTTAGAATGATGGGAAATGATGTCATGGTGGAAGCTGGCACTAACAACAAATAGTTTGCCCCGTGCATCTGCTACAGTTTGTTTTATGCTCTATATTAGATGGTAAAATAAATAATGGAGGGAACATAGACGGAGAATATCCTTTCTTATCTTGATGAGATTTTAAAAGGACATGAAAATGACACTGTAAAAGGTTGTCCTCTTCCAGAAACTACTCCAAGATTCAGGTGTCATGCAATTTTTCCACACGCAAGCCTATAAATCCATACAAACTTATCTTCAACATATAATAAAACTCCACAAACTAAATACCCAATTGGGTAGCAATACATTTGTTTAATTCTTTTTGTTCTTTCTTTTCCTTTTATATAATTTCTTCTGTAATTTGGAAAAGCTGTATGTCCATTTCTTTTTTTATTTTTCTTGTGTTATATTCATAATTCATGAACGTAACTCCAAAGGTATTTTTCAAAAAATCCAAAGTCCCATATATTTCTTGGTGAAAATAACTCTGACATATTTGTATTTTTCTTGGTATGAAAAAAAAACATATTTTTGACTGTCGGATATTAAGTTTTGGATTTAGCGGAATGTTTTTCTAAAACACAATACAAGAATTTTGTGTTTTTCCTACGACCATGTTCGACTAATTTTGTCAGAAAAAATAGTTTTCCTGATGAGTTTCTTCAAAATATGGTCGTCGGAAAAAGGGAGTCGAAATGGTCCGACAAACATTGTTAGAAAGTCCGAATAAATTATTTTGTCGTTGATATTCATTCGAAAACTCTAGTAACTGGTGAACGGAACTTTCCTTTGAAATTTGTCGTAACATTTTCCGTCAAGCTTCGTCGGAAAGGTTTGACCAGAACAAACCATTGACCAGCGAGTAATTTTCCAACGAATTTAATTAAAAATGACTTCAATTATTTTCTAGTTTTTGACTGTCGGATATTAGTTTTGCATTTAGCGGAACGTTTTTCTAAAACAAAATGATCATTTTATATCACAATTTTGTTCAACTTACTCAAATAAACCTATTTACTAAAACTAGAATCGAGTGTAAAGATGTTAAACTTGCAGTTACTGTGAGATGAAGTGGTTTTTGCATATTATGGCTTGATTATTTTGCTTAAGAATTAAAATAGATATTTATAAAAATAAAATAGTTAAAATATGAGGACGAAGAGTGTTGATATTAGAGAAACAAAGAGACAAAACATAGAGTTAAATTTTGTCACTTAGTTATGGGTTGTTGATAGTCAAAATGAAAACAGAAAATTCATGTGATAATCACGTTGCAACATCAAGTCTATTGTTATCTATCGCACCAATTTTGCATGCCAAGGTTTTAGATTTATCTCAAAATCAATATTAAACCCCATTTGTTAGCTCCTCTCTAGTTTTGTTTTATTTGAAATTATAGAGAAGATAACAAATTAACGTAAAAGCTATCAAACATCACTTTTTTTTTCTACCTAGTAAATAGAAAATATATGTTTACATGAAAGATGAAGGTAAGTTGCATTTTATATTTAGTTTTGTGGTTAGTTTCATATCTAATTATTCCCCAAAAAATAAAAGCTGCTTATAATTCAATTTCAACTTTTTTTGAATAAGAGAATTATTGGAGATGGGAAGAGTGGAGGATGGGTAGGACGCGTGGTTGGTGCCAAATCCAAGCAATTAGAATCTCTCTTATTTCAGCCTCCAATGCACATAAATTTCCAAGCAATTGCCTCTTCCTTTTCTCGAATTAGCAAAGATGATCTCTTCATCGACAGCAACAATAGCACAGGGAAACACCACTCCTGTTCTATCACAGCAACAAAGATACTACATCTTCCCATTATAAATTTTCTTTCCATTTATATATTTGTGCCTAAAATATTAAACTCTCTCTTCATCATATAACTTCAACAGAATATGTGGAACTCATTTTTATAAACATGTTTTCCTGATAAATCATATAAATATATATAAATGATGTAAAATCAAATATAAAGTCAGAGGAGAGAGAAAATTAAAAAAATATATACACGCTATTTTAT
>CANYCX011934279.1:0-12949 GCA_948193385.1 Breynia disticha f. nivosa | reverse complement strand
CATCCATATCAACACCATCTCAAGAACAATTTTCATCATTCTATCATAAAACATACAAGATCGCATATTCATCACTCAAAGTCCAAGCTCATATCATCATAAATCAAATGAATGCTCACATGAATGCGAATGCACATATGATTCACACAAATGCATACCCCGGGGTCTTTATTTATTTTAATGTGCACGTGAGAGAGTTTCTCTCATAAGTTGGCAATTCCCCTTTAGTTTGAGCTCTCGCTCGATTGGCAATACCACTTATTTTCACGCAGAAGAACATCTTGCCTTCCCTTTATTGTATCATTCTTCGGGCCTTGCTCGGCATCGAGCTCTCGCTTGACATAAATATAACACCAAGAGGCAAGCTCTTGTGTTTTCAAATATTGGGCTAATCCCCATTTTATCACACGGAAGAACATCTCGCCTTCCTGGGAAGAACATCTCACCTTCCTTTTTCAAATCAAGCAAGACCATACAATGTGCTCATGCAATGCCAAACCATGACATAAAAGAATGCAACATATGCATTTCCAATATCATCTCAAACTTCACAATGCCATATGCACATGAATATTCCACAACTCAATCCATATCACAACATAAGTCAAGACATGTTCATAAGGCCAACTCGGGCATAACCAATTACACATCATATGTAATTCATAGGAGTTCAACACCATAATCCTGAAGGAACATTCACAACGTGCACATGGATGCTCAAACATAATACATTATAAGCTCATGCTTATATTCATACACATTAATCACATCATTCACAAAATACCAACTTATGGCAAGAATGACCACAACATATCATACCATGACCAAGTATTCATAGTTCATCTAAACTCATCATTCTTAATTATATAATCATACATACTATACAAGGCCAATTCGTGGCCCAAACCATCACCATGATACTAAGGTACACTTATAGCATACACTTAGAATTCAAACATTTTAAATTATAGGCATCATGCTTATTTTCGCAAAACACTTACCACAAAAGATATCATGCAAGTCATAAGCCACATACTTATGAACATTCACACTTAACACATTTCATACTTACATTTATGCAAGTCTCACAACATTAATCAAACCATCAAACTATCATTTTTCATGACTCTTTATTATCTTCTTTAAGCATTTATAACATGCCAATCACATTCCATACCAATTTTCCCAACGAATCACATAAAGGCATACCCAATTCAAGTCTATCATTTAGCTTAATTTCATTATCATTCCATTAAAAGACAACATTTATCACCCAAGCTTATCCATTCAAAGGCAAGCATATCATAGTAAGCGTCAAGAACATTTACCTTGTGTTCGCACGGACTTGATTCGGCACAACTCCTCGATTCGGGTTTCGATTGTCGCCTCCTACATAAATTATAACACATTTCATGTTATAGACATTATTCTACACTTAATTTCTCATTTATCTAACCAATTGCTCAAAATCCCGAAATTCTCTCATAAACCTAAAATTATCAATCTTCCACAAATTCTTAGATTTTGAGTTGGATGTTTATACATTTAGTAACTACACTGAAAACCCAAAAAACCCTACCAACTTTACTTAATTTCCTACGCATTTCAGCTTAGAATCAGGGATCTTACCTTTTTCCCTATTTGCTTTCAAACCCTAATTCGGAGAGAATCAGATGGAGGGATCGTTGTGTTGTTAATCCAATGAAATCCACGAGTTGGTAGGTTGTGTTAGTGTTTAGGAAGGTTTGATTGGTGTTTAAGAGTTGAGAGAATGTTTAGGAGGGTTGTGGAGTGTTTTTGCCCCAAAATGAAATGTTTCCAGCCTTTTAATGACATAACGTATGTTTATTTTACAATTAACGTACGTTAGTCAAAATGCGATTCTGGGCAAATAGGGAAGAATAGTCTACGTTGTTCTTCCCCATAAACATACGTTATTCATTTTGCATGAAGAATAACGTATGTTTATGGACAAATAAACATACGTTATTTTCAATTTCCAGCACTAGTCTCCATTTTCAACCTCATTTCGATTCCCGACATACATATGTATATATATACATCATTCCACATTGAATTAAACATCAATCAACATTGAATTAGACCTTATTCAACATAAAATGGTTAATTTTTGGGGTGTTACAGTACAAACAAATCAATAATACTTGGTGAATCAATTAAAAATCTTAATGTATTTGAATTATATAAAATTTTAACTAATTTTGTATTATTTATATTTTTCTTCAAATACTTTTTTTCTAGTAATAAATTTTACTTTTAATATTTTTTTTAAATGTGACAGAAGATCTTGAAATCTAAAAAGTTATTCAACCTAGGTAAAATTTAAATTTTTAATCATGTAAGTGTAATTTTAAATAAATTGAATATTATTCACTTTCAATATACCTATACTAATAATTGATATTTTCATTGTTGATGTTTTACAAGTCCAATAGATGGAAAACGAAAAAAGTGTATGTTCAGACACAAGAGTTAGATTGAAAAAAAAAATTATATTCTATTTTTTTTATTTGTGAACATTGATATTATGTACATAATTTTTTTTGTTTGATGTTTATATTTTAAATTGCAAAAAAATTGCACTATTCTGTTTTGTTATTTTATGAACATTGATATTCTGTTTATGGGAGTTAAAATAATTTTATTTCAAACTCAATTATTTGGAAACACTAAAGAATTTAGTACATATGAATGATGTGTGTTGTGCCCCAAATTCCCAAAACCCCAAACCGTTAGTACCAAAACTTTGAGACAGATGGATCTGGAGATTTATAGTTACGGGACAGGGGTGGATTTAAAAACCTTGAATATTTGTAATGGGATGGAGATTTTGAAATCCTGATCCGAATAGTACCACGATCAACCCTAATAAAATGTATATGTTTTTTTTATAAAAATATTCACTTAGAATTTTATTTATTATATTTATGCTTAATGAAATTTTTTATTATATGAAAATGGTATTTTTGATAATTTACATATAAATTTTTAATTAAATACTTTTAAACATATTTCAGCCCTTATTTCCCACGATTTGGCTTTTACATCTTATGTTTAATCAACATCCATTCACGCAACTTAACTACTCATCTGTAGGTATGTAGGTTACGATTTTGGATTTCTTGAAATTTTCATTGTTGAGCGTCTGCTTTTTGTAACTTTCAATGGTGAAAATAAAGAATGTTGTTATTTCTGGCCACGATAATGACAATGATGATTCTATAAGCTTAGGTGAATTTCTTAAACAAACGAAACTGAGAGATAAAGCGTCTAGTGCTCAATCTTCATCTTCAATGGTATATTGTTTCTATTTTTCGTTGTTCTTTAACGTTTCTTCGTAGTTTTTCACTATATAGTTGATTTTGTTATTAGTTTTCGATTACGGTTCTGATTTATTGATTAATTTGCACTTATGTTTTGTTTAAACGATTGAATTTGAATTTAAAGGTTTCTGATTTGTTATTTTTTGTTGAACTTATTGATCTTTGTTGAACAGATTAAAGATATTTTATGTATATTCATAGGAGTTGAACTTCGTTGAATTAATTTTGTAGTCAGTTTTAAGTTTTTTTTAATGAAATTTTTTACACTAATTTTCTGTTTAATCATTTTAATTTTCTTTTTAGGTTTTGTGATTATTATAGTTTTTGTTGAACTTTTTGGAACTTTTTGATCATTTCATTGAACCCAGTATATGTTGTATGTTTTTGGCGTTTGAACTTCATTGTACCAATTTATACTCTTATAGTTTTGTTGAATGGTGTTTATTGTAGGTTTGAAGTGTTTTTGATGAAAATTTCTACACTCATTTTCTGCTTAATCATTTTAATTTTTTTTAGGTTTTGTGATTGTTATTGTTTTCATTGAACTTTGTTGAAATTTTGATCATTTTTTAACAAAGTATATGTTGTGTGTTTTTGGTTTTTTTGGCATTTGCACTTTATTGTACCAATTTTTACTCTCATGTTTTTTGGTGAAATGATGTTGATTTGTGTTTTTTAACATATTTGAACTTTGTTGAATTAGTTTTAATATACTTTTTGTGTTTTAATTGGTCTAAGTATAAAGGTTTTATTGTTTTTAATTTGAACTAAATTGTTATATTTGCACTAAATTGTTCTTTTTTATCTTTTTTGATCAGGTTCAAATTTTACTATGATTTTTGTTTGTCAATGGAATTTAATTGTACTTATTTGAACTTTAATTGTACTTTTTCTTGAATTTCATTGTATGTTTTTAATTTTTTTGTTTGAAGTGTTATACACTAATTTTTTTTTTATTTTGTTGTCAGTGGGAACTTAATTTTACTTTTTGATCTTAATTGTACCTTTTTGAATGTAAATGTACATTTTTTTTAAACTTAATTGTGTATTCATTTGTTGAACATTTTTTTGTTTTGTTTAGTGTGTTTTGCTCATTTGTACTTTATTATTCTTTTTGCAGGATGTGGAATATGTTGTACTATTGATGAGATATTTTCGTGCCAAGGTCACATTTTATCATAAAAGTGACCTTGATGCTTTTTTTGAAGTCTGTTTTGCCTGTTGAAGTGCAGGTGATAGGACTATTTATAGACATTCATTCCATGTATTTTATGATTATTTTCGCTGTATTTTGATAGATAAAACTCTTAATTATAAAAGCTTATAATTGAATATGGTTTTGTTTAGGTGCATTCGAGAATGTGGGAATTGCGTTAGGATTTGGATGGAAATGAAAACATACTAAATGGGAGCGTTTTGGAGCACAAATTTATGAGACTTTGAGCTTGGTTTGAGGCTTAAGTCATTGGCAAAAATAAACATCAAGATCATGGCATTGCAAGCAACAAAATGGAGATGCATTCAAAGAGGAATTAGTGCTTGCTATAGATGAGTTTGCAAGCCAAAATCATATCGAAAGTGCAAGTGACTTGAAGCCATAAATTGGATGAACACAAGGGCAAATGTAACTCATGAAAATGAAGGAAAAGATGGGCAGAAAATGAGTAACAAACATGACCTTTTGGATGTCATGAATCATGTCCATTTGATTGCAAAAAGGATACAATTGTAGGTGAATTTTGGCCAACAAATTTGTCATGAACGTGACAAAATGAACATCACGAATTAGGGATTTAAAAAGGAATTCATGACTCTCAATTTGAGCTGGAATTCTGATCTAGAAAGTGAGTCACGTTCATAACTCACTTGCATCACGAATGGAATGGGAATTGGAGCAAACGTGATGCATCTAAGTAGGCAAAATTGGAGCTGATTTTGTGTCACGTTCGTGACTATGTTTGAGTCACGTTTTGGAGACTGAATTGGGAAAATGTGTGAACCCCAAATTTGAAAACTCATTTTTCGAATAACCTTTGAAATTTCACCCATTTTTTTCTTTTTAATTTAGTAATAGGTTGTCAACCAAAGGAAATACATAAAGATAGGCATACATGCATTCACTAAACCAATGCCAATGTTACCCAAATACAAACCCAATGTAAAATATGCAGAAGCAATAATTTATGGTTTAAAACAATGCATGAGCCATCAATCTATTCTATGATGTGTATAGAAGTACAAAATGCAAAAGTGTGTAGTCTAAAATACACTAGGAGCCGACCTAACAGTGTGTATCACACCTCCTAGCACCACCCAAAATAGGAGTCCTGACCACCAGCTACTGTCGCTCTGCACAATCAACACAAAACACAAATGCTTGTGAGTAACTAAATACCCAGTAAGTACACCTCCGACACTTAACAAGGTAGCTAATGCCTAAGTACTCGTTGGTAAGGTGTCTTATGTAACATCCCAGGAATTGTTCGTCTTAAAATTATAAAAAATAAATGTTTAAACATCAATATATAAAGCTTAATCAAAGGTTGATAAAAGGTTGATACGAAATAATCAAAGAAAATTGAGAAATGCTGAAAAATGCAAAGTACACGCAGTGTAGGTAGAAGTATGCGGTCTCTGCATGACCACACATACTTGACATTCCACCACGCGTGGAATTTGGTCTGCTTTAAAAAAATATAAAACGAACGCTCGAGAACTTGTTCAGAAACTTCATTCACTTATCTTTCTTTCGAGAGCAAATTAGAGGGCGAGATAACAGGGAAAAGTGAGGAGTTCATCAGAGAAAGTGATTTGGAGCTTGATTTCTTGCAATACTTATCCTAAGTTGATAAGGTAAGATGGGAGAAAGGTTTATATGGTTTACTTAAGGTTTATGGTTTGTTAATTACTGAGTTGTATGAAGTTTTGATTACTAGAAATGATGAAATGAAGTGTAAGAAACTTGGATTGATTGTATTTATGTGTTAGGAAGAATTTGAAGAAGAAAAGTTGATGGAAAGGAGTGGAAACTTAGGGTTTAGTAAGGTTGACAAAGGGTTTATGCTGGAAATGAGTCTTGTTGAATTCATGTGCTTGAATGGAAATTTATGCTGGAATCATATGCCATTGAATGATAAGAACTTAAATAAAACCATGAAAAATGATTTAGATAAGGTAATCCTTAATTGGATAGAACTTCATAAGGTTAATGTATAAGAAAAGATGAAGAACGGTTGACTTCAAGTTGATAATGATGTTTTGATTCTTCTAAGTAAAGAATGAATGCGTTAATGGTTAGTTAATGCCTTGTATGGTATTAATTACATACAGGAGGATCTTTACGCTGTTGAGTGGCTTTCGAGTCGTGTTGGTTTATTGTTTTTGCTTGTTTTCGGGGTAAGTGTTCTTACACTTACTAAAATTATTCGTAAACTATGTTATTTAGTCTTCTTTATAAGTAATGATAGTTGGCCTATAATGATTTATTAAGATTGCTAGAGTTAGAAGAATCAGATTGAAAATGAATGAGTGGAATGGATTAATTATATGTTGATTTGGTTGATTTAATGATATGATAATGGAAATGAAATGTTATCACTAAATGTTGACATAGTATTGACTGGATATGTTTGGATGAATCTATGATTGATTCCTTGTTGATTGTTAGAATTGGTTAATGGAAACCTCATATAAGTTTTCCATTGATAAATGTTGACCTATGGTTGATATTATACTTATATGGTATGTTTTGATAAACATATGTTGATAAGACGTTGATATTATACCTTTGTGGTATTGTTTTGTTATATAATCTGTGTGAGTTGTAGACATGCTTTTTTATTGTTGTGTGCTGATATATTGGAAAGCATGATATATGTTTAACCATTGTGGATGTGATCTGCTCTGTGTGAGCTATGCCTATATGATGTACTATCTGCTCTGTGTGAGCTGTACTGTGTGCGGATATGAAGGATATTCATATTGATTCCATTCATACATTTACATATTGGATATCTGTGTGACACGAGCCTGTGTGGCAATACTATTCCTATGTGGATGAGGACATGCTGTGTGCTGTCCTGGACTGAGCTGTGTGCGGTTTGTATTTACAAGCTTTATATTCAGAGCTGTGTGCTCAGGCTGTGTGCCATTCCTCTACTATGTGCGATAGAGGATTTCCATTGTTGTGTGCTATGGTGGACAAAACTCGGGGTCATCCTGTGTGGATTTGCATTAGCATTTCATTTCATACATTACATTCATATATGTATGATAGATATGATCGATCTTGTGTGGATAATTGAGCCTGTGTGGATTGTATTGGCTGTGTACAATACTCAATGAATGTTGTTGAGATCTGTGTGATCTGACTTACTTTTTCTTGTGTGGATTATTGATCTCTGTGTGAGATAGAACCTCTGTGGTTCAAGAATGTTGTGTGCTATCTGACTGCTGTTCTGTATGAACTGCTTATTATCGCTACCTGTGTGGTTAGATATTTTGTATGATTTGATGTGTTTGATCTAAAGGTTGTTATGTGCTATATTGAGTGATTCGTTGTGATCTGAATTTATTGTGTGCCTAAAGAGATATGATCTCCTGTGTAGACTATGATATAGAATCTTATGATTCATGATGGTTGTGTGTTGTTTTCTATCTGTGTGATTTGTTTGATTGGCATATAGAGATGCCATAGGGAGAAAACATTTAGGCACGTCTTCGTGCTGATTTGTTTTTTTTCCTCTGCATATCATTTAAATTATATTAAGCTAAGAATTCTTACTAAGTATATTTTATACTCACCCCCGTTTATTTTCTAAATGATTGTGCAGGTTTAGCAGAATTACACAAGGAGGATTCAAGCACATATTTGAGCAAACATGGATTATTTGTAAATGAGTTTAAAAGTGAATTTGTTTGAGTGCATTTCAACTACGTTGATTGTAAAAGTTGATTAACTCTTTTCTATATCCATGTTTTTCTTGAATGGGTTTAAATATTCAGAAAATAATGTTTTTAATTGAGTCTCACATCTTAAGTGTTTTTAGTTGCCAAGGAAATCACCCTAGATCATTAGCTCACTTCAAATATGCATTAGTATGTTATTTTGGGTCAAACTAGCTTTCTGGGAAAAATTAACGTATGTTTACCCTACCTCTAACGTACGTTATTCTTCAACAATATTCCAAAACTGGAATAACATAGGTTACTTTGTAAGTAACATACGTTATTCTCAATAACGTACGTTATTGTTCAAAATAACGTATGTTACTGCCATTCACTATTTAGACAAAACTCTCGGATCAATGAGACATTAAAATAACGTACGTTAACATTTATTTTAACGTCTGTTATATCATCCTAGAATGCATTCTCACACATTTAAGTTATAACCCATTCATACACATTTCATATAACATCCAAGCACATCAAACCAACCATCTTAAACCCTCATATAACCAATGCATAACCACACATAGCACACAAGACCAAATCCACTTATTCACACCAAAATCATAACATATACATCAAAACCACTCTATTCATTATCATATACATACCACAATTTCACACTCAAACCACAACAACACATGTATTCATCCATATCCTTAAGCATTCCAAATTAACAATATAATCAAATGATGATAAAGAATGAATGAATGCATTCATGAAAATGCCAATGCAACACACGAATGCATGCTCCGGAGCCTTTCATTTCATATGAGAGATCTTTCTCTCTTTTCATTTTTGGGGAAATCCCCCTTGTTTTTCATAATTAAGAGCTCTTGCTCTTTTGAGTGCATTTGGGTATTCCCTTTGTTTTCATATCGAAGAGCTCTCGCTCTTTCTGTAGGTATGGGCATATCCCCCTTTTTATATGTTGAAGAGCTTTTGCTTTTCTCACTCTTGTGGGCAAATCCCCTTTTTTCATATATATAAAAGCTCTCGCTCTTTTCTTTTCTCTCGTGGGTAAATCCCTTTTTTTCATTTTCTCACTATGAACATGCGTAAATGCTCATGCTATGCCATTAATGACATGTCTTAATGCAAATCAAACATTCCAAGTTTCTTTTATAACTTCCTGAGGCCACATGCTTATGAACATTCCACTCTTTTCATAAAGAACATAACATTCACAAGTATCATTTGAAAAACAACACATCACAACACAAAACCAAGCATACACAGTTCATTTCACCACATAAATCGTAAGCATATAACCACACAACTCATAAACCATCTCATTCACAACTTACTTCCTCTTAAGCACACTCACATTATCATTCAATTCATGAAGAGAACATTTCATAGCACCTTACCATCATCAATTACATTCAACACATATCACACACACACTCATGCAATCTTCCAAGTAGATCACATAGAGACATACAAGCAATAAAGTCCTTTAAGGACAAATTTTTGCTACCATCTTAACAAATGAAGCATTAATACCATATATTTAACCATTAAGAGGCAAAACCTATAATGGTAAGTGTCATTCGGTGCACTTACCTCGAACTTCGTAGAATCGACTTGGCGCTTAACTTCGTTCTGGGTCCCAAATGTTACCTCCTACACAAATCATGTTACATTTCATGTCATTCACAACACACTATACTTATTTTCTCATTTACTCTTCTTATTTCTCAAAATTCCTAACTTTCCCACAAACCCTAAATTTCTCAATCTCTCCTAAATCATTCGATTTTAGGTTAAATGGTTATACATATAGTAACTACTATGAAAACCCAACAAATCCCTACCAAATGTACCTCATTTCACACAGATTTCACTCGGTTAGAGATTATACCTTCCTTCTTTGCTTGAAAACCCTAGCTTAGAGGGAAATTGGATCAAGGGATGGAGTTGTTGTTAATCTGCAGAAATCTATGAGTTTGTGGGACTGTTTGGTGTTTGGAAGACCTTAGGATTATGTTTGAGAGGTTTTGGGAGTGTTTTGTGTCAGACAAGACTATTTTATGTCTTTTTAATATGCGTTTAGACTCCTAATAATGTAGGTTTAAAAAATTAATGTAGGTTGAACAACATACATTAATTTGGAAAATCAGACATGAATATGTTATTCATGCAGTTAAGGTACATTATTCCTCTTAAACCCAGATTAACATACGTTAACTCCACCATTAGCGTACGTTAATGTGGTGCAGTCTGCTGTATTTTCCATCTCCGACCTGCTTTCAATACCCCGATATATACTTTCCTATATAGACATTCTTCCAACTTAACATGGACATTTTTTGGATGTTACAAAACGTGACACACATTTTTGAGCTTAAATGAGGGCATGTTGGTAGTTACAAACATGACTAACTTGTATCACGAACTGAACATGAAATTTGACCAAACGTGACTCACAATTTTGGTGGAAAAATTGGCACAAAATAAGTCATGAACTTGACCATCATTGAACCACGTTTGGAGGCTAAAATGGAACATTCGTGACTCTCATTTCATGTAGCAAAATTTGTCCAGAAGGTGAGCCACATTCGTGACTTACCATAACCACGAATGGGACTTAAAATTGTGCATTCGTGACTTCCAATTTTGGCTTAAAATCAAGGCAGAATGGGTGTCACGAATGTGACACCCTTGAGTCACGTTTTGGGGCTGAAATGTCCCATTCATGACTCATTAAAAATGGTCCAAAATGACCTTAAAATGGATAGTTTAAGTGGTGGAATATTGAGCATTTTAGAGGATACTAAAGTGAGTTTATGAAAAGGTTTGTATTAGGGTTTAGAAGGGACTTTTTGGCTGGGAATTTGGAGAGGAGAAGAGAAGAGCTTCCAAGGGTTTTTATTTCCATCTTTCTTTATTTTTATGTCTTCTTCATTTTCCTTTCCTATGTTTTTAGTTTTTTCCATGATAGACTAGATATTTTGTAGGGTTTTTCATGGTGTAAATAGATTCTATACTTGGTTTTCTAGTTGGATTTTGAGGATTATGCTTAAATGATACATCTTTGTTCGAATGTTGTCTGTTTGATTATGTTTATTGATGAATGATAAGGTTTACATATTATGACTAATTGCTTGAAGTGTACCTATTGCGTTGCGATAGAAAGAGCAAAGTAATTAGTTAAATCGTGTGAACAATCCATAGTAATGATAGGCTAGGATTGTATTGCGTTGGATTTTGATTAATCGACTGCTAGCTTAGGACATTTAATTGCAATTTGTTGTATCATTCAATTTTTGTAGTCTTATCTTAGAGTTGCAAAAGCCTAGGGATAAGAAGGCTAATCAAATAATGTTAGCGCTCAATTGGATAAAAATATACCAATTGACGCTAATGTGTTCGATAAAATGCTTATGTGATTACTTGGCTTGCCTAGTTTAATGTATAACGAAAGTAGAACATTATCTAGGTTTAAGGATGCAATTTTGAGCATCTCAAAAGGGACTCTTAATTGACGATAGCGAGAACACCTTCATTAACCTCAATCTAATTAAGTAACCAAGTGTAGGTCTATTGAAGTCTAGGAAAGCGCAATGCCTTTAATTATATTTTTAGTTCAAATTTGCTTACGTGCATTTAGAATTTAGGAAATCAATCACAAAAATCCCTTTATGTTTATTGCTTGCTTTTATTTTATCTTATTTTAAGCACCAAGTCAATTTAATTATTCGTTCCTCGTGAGATTCGATCTCGGGAGGCATACTTCCGTGGTAAAACTGCACCAATCTAGTTCGCTTGCTAGACACCGGTCAACAGGATTCTTTTAAATCGACGATCTTTGATTTTATTCTCAATATGGATATTTTCCATGGCCAATGTCAGTTTATTCATGGTTTGATGCTTAGGGAGATTAAGCATTTAGACGTGAATTCTATTATTTTTTATGTTGGTGGTAAATGGTTAGAGTTTGGAATTAAGGATTATGGGTTGGTTTTTGGTTTAAAAATGGAAGGAATTAGTGATCTTTCAAATTTTGATATTGGCAATTTTAGTTTATATGAAAAGTTTTTTTAGACAGTCAGAATCTGTAACTAGAACTAAGTTACTAAATTTGTTAACTGAAAGTTATTGGACTTCAATTGAAGAAGTTGTTAAAATTTCCATTTTGGTTGTTATTTATTGTTATGTGTTGTCTTTCTGGAAAGAGTATTGTGTCACGAGGGAACATTTTGCTCTCGTAGAATCCGACAGGAACGTAGATTATCCATGGAGTTTATTAGGTTTTAAGATGCTGCCATCATCTCTTAGGCATTGATTAATGGATAAGATTCAAAGTTTGGTCAGTACTACCTTTATAATGTCGATGGTTGTGGAGCTGTTTTGTAATGTTGGGTTTATGAAAAATGCCAAGGCATTGTTGAGTTACGTGCTTCTAGGATTTGTAATGTCTCCCCATCCATTTGTAATTGGAGGACAGTTGATGAAACACCATAAACTAATTAACATATAACTCACATAATTGAACTTATATTGCGGAATCGTTTAAAAATGTCTGGCTGTAGAGAGAGGAAGTGCTGAGGTTCTGCAACAGACCCACTTGCTGGACTATCTTTTAGTACCTATTCTTAAAACAAAAATTGCAGTTGAATGAGTTATGGGCTCAGTGAGTAATCATCTATATT
>CANYCX011934064.1:0-11216 GCA_948193385.1 Breynia disticha f. nivosa | reverse complement strand
AGAAACAATCAAGACGAAAATCTAGTCAAGGTACTTCTCCATTCTATCCTGACGTTGATCATAGACACAAAAAAATAGTAAATAAATATTACAATAGACAAATTTATGGTCATTAGTGACAAACTCAAATGACCAATCTTTCGTGAGTTCGTTGATTGTTCTAGGACACCCTGCAAACTATTTTCCTAATCACTAGACAAACTCCGGAACGTCCTACAAGATTTAATCTATAACAACCTTAAGAATTAAAAAGGTCTTTGTCGTAACAAATAATACCAAAAACGCCGTGAATTATTTAGACTAGAAATGTATTACTTCAATCAATTAATCAATGAACCTTTATCAATTAATTAATCAAGGCAATAATAAAAGAACTATGGACAAAAATTAAATAAATAATGCAATCATTCATTAAAAATAAAGAACATTAGTCTCACGTTGTTTTGGATTGAATATCAAATATACCTTAACTAGGAAAGGGGTTTAGTTACCCATGAATTTGGAATAATAAAATATGGTGTGAAGTTCCTATGAGAGTGTTGTAAAAATCTGCTAGGAGAGAAAGAGAAGATACGAGACTAATTCTCCTAAAAAGTGTTTATATATGGACCTCTCAAAAACCTAATCCTAATTAGGGCTTTCTTAACAAAATATACTAAAATACATAAAATAGTGTCTTCTAACCATTAGCCACGAGTTTCATCTGCCCAATAGCTTTGTTTTTAAGGCCCAAAAGTTTGGCACATGGCCCAAAAGTTTGGCACATGGCCCAATGCAACAGCTGTACACAGTGAATTATGACATGACCATGTCGCAATTTGTCGTCAGCTCCAAAATTGTACCAAAATCCATTATCTTTCACTCCTTCACCTAAAACATTCAATAACACAAATCTAACATAAAAACATATATAAAGCAATACTTAAATACGCAAATGGATGCCTAATATGACCTAAAGCTATGCATAAAAATGTAACTAATCACCTTCATTAAATACACCCACTACATTTAAAGATCGTTTTAAAAATTTATGTGAAGTTGGTCTATATACATGACTTAAAAGATAAGTAGCATCATTAAAAACTTATAAAATATACATATAATTTTTTTCACAAATATAAGACGACTAGACGACATATATTGTGAAACAAAAAAACATAAAACATTCTTATATTGACTAGATTGGCAAAATAAAGTATAAGTAGAATTTCATCAATGGCCTACATCTTCAGAAAAACTTCTAGGTGGAACATTATTTTACCTACAAAATCTCTCCATTTTCTTTAAGCTTTAGGTCTTCACCAAATATAAGTTAAATCATCTTTTATTAGACTAATGAAATGTTTTATTTCTTTTAAATTATCTTGGATACACAAATTTAAAATATGACATACACATCTAATATGAAAAAATGTCTCACCAAAGTAAGGACAACATGAATCTTTTAATTCATCAATTGAAGCGGTATTAGCAAACACATAATCAAAAGAAATAGAAAAGACTCTGTTAACTAAAACATATTCTTCTAAAATATTATAAATTAATATAACAATATTAGAAGAAGTGTGAGGATCATCAAACCTCTAAAAGTTAACACTCGTTTTTACATTATAAAATTTTCATTTAAATAATGGCAAGCAATACCCATATTAGAGTGCTTTCTAAAATTATCATTCTAAATATCAGTACAAATAGAAACATGAATATAATTATTTTTAAAATATTCAAATAATCTTCTTTTTGTTGTTTATAAAGTTTTTCTACACTTTTTTAACTTGATGTTTAGAAAATGGTTTAAATGTGGGTTGCACACATTTATTCATCCATTTTTAAATCCTATTTTTGTGAAAAATTAAAAGTCAAATGATCAACTCTAATAAATTCAGCAAATCAAAAAATTATTATCATAGCGAAATAAAGAGGGTTGAGAAGAAGAACCCGCAAGCTCACTTATTTGGGTTTGTCCTGCGTCCATGTCAACTTTGTCGGGTGAGAATTTTTTAAGTGCCGCGTAAAAGTCTTATAGCCTCTTCCATGCTTGAACTCGTACTCCTTATTGTAATAATTATAAATAACACGAAATAAGTTAGGATCATCTCCTTTACGCTCTTTTCTAAAATGACATTTAAAATTTAAAAATATCAAAAGATGGAGCTCTAGAAATATTTCTTTCTCCCTCTTCAATTTCATTTCCTTGGGTGACAGAAAAATTTTGCTCACTATCGCTTCTTTCAAAAATATTTTGTTCGTTTGACATTTTCTAAAATAAAAATAATTTGAAAAACTATAAGATAATTAAAATAATAATTTTGAAAATATAAAACTTTGAGAAAAATTAAAAATAAGTTTTGTGTGAGCATGAGAGTATAATTGTTGCAGAATAAAGAGAAAAGTGAGATTAGAGGTGTGAAGAATGGAACAATAGAAGAGGGGTATTTATAGGTGAAACAATTAAAAAAAATAAATAAAAATTCTACATGTTACTGTTGGAATCATCGGTTCCAATGGTCGAATCTGACCATTGGAACAGACAATTTTGACCATAAGAACCAACAATTTTGACCGTTGGAACAATCGGTTTCAACGGGTCATAAACCGTTTCAACTGGGTTTCAAAACCGTCAATTGACGGTTCTCTAAAGAGGAGAATTGGAACTGAAACTGATGTATACCGGTTCTAACCCGGGCCAGTCCAGTTTTTGGAACCACTGGTTCTGGCCGGGTCGAATCGGCAGTTCTGAGCCCATTTTTACACCTCTACAAGAGGGTGTAGATTGCATGTTGGGACATGATGTAACATTCGAATATGATCAGACTTGGCTGCCAGGAACAGCTAATGGCTTTGTATCTATGAAACCTTTACTTGGACAGGAACAACTAATGGCTTTGTATCTATGAAACCTTGGACAGAAAAATCTACTGGTTAGCAACATATTCATTACTGGGTCAAGGATATCAGATAGAGCAAAGATTGCCTTTTATTGTTTAATGAGAGGGATCGAGCATGCATTATTTCTAGTCTTGTTAGCAATTAAAAGATGGAGGACACATGGTATTGGGGAGGTAATCATAATGGGCAATGTTCAGTTAAGGAAGGTTATCGCTAGATTCATGAAGTTGTTGAATCAACCTTAAGCAGAAATGAAGGGGTTTGGAAAAGTTTTTGAAAAGTCCATATTGTAACCAAAATGATTAACTTTATCTAGAGAGTAGCTTCAAACTCATTGCCAACGAGCATTAAATTATACAGAAAAATATTACACAAGTTGGGTATGCACAATATGCAATGGTGCGTCGGAGTTTGTGTTACATGCTTTGGTTACTTGTGTTAGGAGGTATGGTTATGGTCAAGCTTGGGAGGGAATATTAGAACTATGGAAATATTTGTTGCATGGCTTGATTTACAACTAAGAATGACAATATGGACGGGTATATGTGGGGACTCTGTTTTCCATCCCCATCCCCAAAAATCATAATCAATCCCCATCCCCGTCCCTGTACCCAACGAGAATGTTTTTTAGTTACCATCCTTGTCCCCGTCGATTAATGGGATCATCGTTGGGTCATAGGGATCTCCACAATTTTGAACTTGAATGGTTAATTATGTGAGGATCCTGACGAAGTTCTCCATACCCCCAAACTCAAAAACCACTATTTTTAAAGTTTCTAAACTAAAATATAAATATCAATAATAATAAAATTTAATAAAATATTATTTTATATTGTCAAATAAAATATAGATTAAGATCCTAACATTACAGTACAATATTGTTCAAATTATAAAACAATAAAATACAACAAAATAAAATTGAAACATCTTTACGTCTTCAAAAAATTGTTACCACATATCCTATAAGAAAAAAGAAAAATATAAGTTAATTAACAAAATAAGTTAATTAATTACTAATGTAATTAAATAAAAATTACTTAGATCACCATCATCATTATTGTCAAGTATGGTTGCGTGATTATTTGAACAAATGGTGTATTTTCATCTGAAAATAACAAAATAAAAAAAAGAAAATAATACATCAGCATTACCAAAAGAAAATAAAATAAACAAACAAAAAACTATAAACCTCTTACCTTGTCCAGTAGTAGACCATAGCCAATTTTTTGTGCACATTAAAGATCCACAGTTTTTTAATGGAGTCAACTATGGTGCGGACTGATTAATCTTCCACTAGCACTGAATACAGATTCTAAGGCTACAGTAGATATAGGTAGAGGTGCAAAACGGATTGGAATCACTGGTTCTAGTTTGGAATCGTCAGTTCAAGGTTCACTAAAGGTGTGAATCAGAACTGAACTGTGTAGTACACGGTTCGGTCCGGTTCAGGACCAGTTTCAGATGGTTCAATCCAGTTTTGGACGGTTCGGTCCAGTTCTAACCTAGACCAATTCTGGTTTGATTCAAAATTTTCTAAAAATTAATGTAAATGTTTTGAATTTAAGAAGAAAAATAAATTGAAATTATACAATATTAATGAAATTATACAATGTTAATTTAAAAAGGAAGACTACAAAATAATTACAACATATATGTTAGTGAAAAAAGCGGACAATACCTCTAGATTTTATTAATTTAACCTCATTTATGGCAGAGGAATATCGTGGTTACATGTAAGGAAAAAAATAGAAATAAAGAAAAATACAAGTAAAGAAAAAAATTATAAGAGAAGAGAAAAATACAAATAAAAAAAAGTACACATAAAAGATTAAACTAAACTAAACCTAATCTAACTCAGCACCGGTTGAGAAGAAGAACCCGAAAAATCAGATAAAGAAAAATCTTGAGCATAATGAAATAAAGAAGGTTGAGAAGAAGAATTCGCAAACCCCCTTATTTGGGTTTGTTCTGTATCAATGCCAACTTTGTCGGGTGAAAATTCTTTATATGCCTCGTAAAAGTCTCAGTCTCCTCAAAGCTTGAACGCGTACTCCCTACTGTAATAATTACAAATAACAATAAATAAGTTAGAACCATCTCCTCCTTTATATTCTTTATGAAAAATAAACTTTAAAAATATTGGAAGATTGAGCTCTAGAAATATTTCTTTCTCGCCTTATTTTCATTTCCTTGGGTGAGAGAAAAATTTTGCTAGCTATCGTTTCTTTTGAAAATATTTTGTTAATTTGACATTTTGCGTAAAAAATTTTAAAAATTGTAATACACTAATTTGAGAAAGAGAATAATTTGAGATAAATTGAGAGAGTATGTTTGAGAGTGGAGTAAGAGTGAAATCGAAAGGGAAAGTTTAGGTATTTATAGGAATAGAAAAACAAAAAAAATAAAAAAGCACCAAACGATCGAAACCGTTAGTTCTTACCGTCCAATTCCAATGGTCAAATGACCGTTAGAATCAGCGGTTCCGACAGTAACATACCCGTTGGAACTGTCAGTTCATGGATTCAAGATACCCGAATTGGAATCGGACCCAGTATAGCCTAGGTCTGGCCGATTCGTTTTGCTGAATTGTTCTAATATTTTAAATTTGAAGTTCATATCATGAGGGTAAACCAAAGGAAAATAAATCTCATTCAACTCCATCTTATATCGTGGGTCCAATACTCTAGCCACACCCATTAATTAATGAATCACACTCAGTACTCATCAATTTAGATATCTGTAAATCTTTAATCTTACCTATCAATAAATCATTGGTTGTGCAATTATTTACGGCGACAGTAGATAATTGTGTTAATATTCCACTTCATAAAAGTATCTACTAAGACTTCAGTAAGAGCCTCACATGTATCCGGACAAGGTACATAAACAAACCTGCAGTAGAAAAAACGAATTATATTAACTTTTTTTTTGCATAAACAAACCTGTAGTAGATAAAAAAATATGTTAATTTTGTAAGCTACTGAAATTTAAAAGGAAACAAGCTTACCAAGGGCATAAATAATTTATAATAAGTACTAAATTAATAGTACTAATTCAAATTACATGATTATAATTGATTATAATTCATAAATATGAATATAAGAGTAGAACTATGGCATACATTTACAATTATATATAAATTTTAATACTTACATTGAACCATGTTCAATACAACTTTATGTGTGTTGCTTCATAAGTAGTTTAGAAATATAAGAATAACCCCAACAACAATGAGAAATTGCCCTAAACAAAATCTATTAGAATAATATATTTCAGAGTTAAACAACACTGCTAAGATTATGCAAGTTACAAACACTAAGTGCGATATCTAACAAGGGTTATATAATCAATGGAACATGAGAAAAAAGTTATAATAACGCTTTGTCAACCAAAATGTTAGTACTACCATTGAACCATGTTCAACACAACAATTTTAGGATTTCTTTGATCTCCTTAATGTTCTGCCTAATCCTACTCTCCATGTTTTCCTAATCTGGTAGTACTAATCAAACATGATATAAAAGTTTGCCTCCCTAATAATATGGTAATAATCAAAAATTATAATATTGAAAGAAGTAAGAAACACACAAAAGCATGAGTCAAATGATGCAAGCAGAGGTATATAGTGAAAAAAGTATATTTTCAAACCAAACAATTATATAGACCTCAAAATTATACTTTAAAGAACCCAATTCATATCAATATAGTGTGTCGTAAAAGCCATAAATCATTTCTTTTGACTACTTAATGTCTACATATCCATTGTAATAGAGACCCTACTTTAACCATTTTTCTATTCTATCAACAACTTCAATTCTCTTTTGCTCATAAATTTTCATAATATCACACTTCACTGTATTTCTACTAGGACACTTAAATAATGGTTGAATACAATCTGTGAAAGTCCTAAAGCCCACGTGGACTACAATAAAGAGTGGATATTCATGCATTATTATCATTCTAGCAAGATGTAATCTTCTTCTTTTTCATCATGCACATGAGAAGTCATGTCCCCTTTATGATAACTCAAATTTTTTTGCCTTATATTTGGTTGCCTTTTATCAACACATGTATTGATGCGATCATGCAAGTGAATAGTACCATTTCTTGAAGCTCCTTTAAGTTTTTTCTTGCAATGCTTACACTGAGCTTTCTCCACACCATCAATGATTACTTTATTGAAGTATTGCTAAACAATGTACTTAAGCCTTTTATTTGGCAATTGGAAAATTGAGTCAGATTCTTCTTCAACAACCAAATTTGCTTGATCACTTGTGGGATTATTTGATGAGACGTCCGATGTTGGTAATGATGTTGATTGTTGTATTGGTTGTCCTTCTGATGTCATAGTTATATTTAAATTTTGCTCCAATATTTACCTGAAATTGATCATCAGTAGTGAAAATAACTGTCAGTAAAAATAGCTTCTTAAATAACTTGATTTTACAATCAAAATAACTTCATTGAGCAAAACATTAATGCATGGCATATATTGTGACAAAACAATCTTAATATAAATTAAACATTAATGCATGACGATTAAAATCTTGAAATTTAGCATAATGTTCATACAAACATATAAAAAAGTAGCAAACTAGCAACTCACAATTCATAACTTTCATTAAGCAAGCAATAATATCCTATTAATGTAGTATATGAATGAGTTAAAAACAATGAAACAAAGATCTTAAAATTGTCCATTTATTTAAGCATACAAATGAGTTAAAAACATGAAATAAATATCTTAAGATAGGTCATTTATTTAAAGAGGGATTATAAACCTTTTAAATTTAATTCAAAGTTGAATATAAGTCAATTTATTAGCTATAGTTCTATTTCTGAAAGATGTATTATCTAATTTATGAAATCAGATTTGAATTGTTTGTTTAAATTAATAAGTTATTCTTGTTCTATTGCCTATATAATGACAATTAATATTGTTATACGCTTTCGTTCTTCAAACATCATATCTCCAATTTATCCAACAATGATATTAAAGCTCTAAATGATATTTGAGAAACCTATGAAACTGAACCATGAAAACATTTCCTACTTCTATGTTGTATATCAATACATCCATTTCTCCGCCAGCTTTTAATGGTGAAAATTATCAAGTATGAATTTTAGTTTAGGGCAATTAAGGAGGGAACACTCTTCTATACTCTAGTTGATGAGAAGTGTATCAAGAAAAAATGTGCAATGTTGGAGACTTTGTCTCTCTCTCTAAGTTACTAGTCTAATAATCCTTTTTGTGGGAGTAACATACAAATAAGTTAGAAACAATGAAAAAACATACACTGCATACATCGAATCATTAATTCATCCTACCAACTCTGAATTAAAAATCTTAATTATAAGAAGAGGAAGGACGACTAGCGAAGAGGGGCGTGAGGAAGAAATGATGGGTGGGAGAGGTACTAGGGACTTTGTGTTGGGCGGTTGCAATGCTGAAATAAGGAGTGAAATTTTATTTTAACAATTATCTTTAGTTTCAGCATTTTACGGGTTGAGTATTTTTTGATGGTGTCCCTGTCGGGTCTGGGTACGAGTATTTTAAAAATTATCATGCCCGACCCAAATATTTTTCAATTTTTAGCTAATAACTGTATTCGTACCCGTTCTAGGTCAAATCGGGTTTTACCCGGTCAAAATGGGTATGAGTAGCAGATAATTCATCGGGTTTAGTTTTTATTACCATCTATTTATAGTTGTCCATGATGATTCTGAGTAGATCTATAACGCCCTCGAATTTAAGTCCCTAAATGATGGAAAAAATAAGCCTTGACAGTGATAGAAGGGATGGAGATCGAGGGAAGTGAGAGATAAAAGAGGACCTTCAAGAAAATAAAATTTGTGCAGAAACCACATGAATAACGTACGTTATTCATGTGAATAACGTAAGTTATTTATGTGAATAACGTACGTTATTCTGGAAATTTCTTCAGAATAACGTGGGTTTCCTAACCTACGTTAATTTCTCTAGACCTATGTTATCGAGCTCGGGACAGGTCATTAAGAAGAGCGTAAAACGGACCAAAAACACCAAAAACAGCCCCAAAACCCTATTTCTTCCCCCAATCACCCTTCTAACTCTTTTAGAACCCTCACCTAACATAACCCTCCTTAAATCACAATCTTAAACACAAAATCCCCTCAATCTTTCTCCACATCAAGAAGAGCTAGGGTTTTAAAGAAAAACCCATTTGTGAGGTAAGTTTCCAACTCTTAACAAGTAGGCAAAAGAATCACAAATTTAAGAGAGTAGAGTAGGATAAGAGGAGGGTATTCTTGCATTAGGAAAAATATAGAGTGTGTAAATGTGTAGGGAGAAAGGGATTAGGGAGAGAGAGTCAAGTGAGGAAAAGGGAAATTGAAAGGTAGAAACTAAATAGGAAGAAAACCCAATTTAGAGTTATGGAGTTATTAATTGAACGAATGTTATTTAATCATCGTTGTAGGAATCGGAGCTGCGAAGGAGCCGGAGCGACTACTGAATGGATTCGCTTAGGTTTGGACGTAAGTGTATGGCCCATCACTTAATTATCAATATCTAGTCTCTTACATGGTTAACTATGTTGTCTTGAGTGTGTAAATTAACGTATAATTGCAAATTAAAAATCTTATGCTATGAAATATTATGTGTGGAGTGTATGTATGCATATGTGTGAAAGAAATGTTCATATTGTGAAAAGTGTGTTTTTATGCGTAATGTTCTTGAATAATGTGGATGGTTGTGGTTGCATGAAATGAGTATGTTGTACTTTGTTTTAAAATGAGATGAAAGAGTGTGAGGAAAAGAAACGCAAGGTATGCCTAATGATGTGTCTTATGAAATGCGGTGTTGACTTGTGAGTGAACTTTAATGCCTTGAGGGCATAGTATGATGTTTGACATATGATGTAAATTGTGCATATAGTGGAATGAGATTGAATGATGGTAATTGAGAATGGGATTGTATGGATGTTAAAATGATTATGTGTGTTGCTGTTGTGATTTCGAATGAATGAATTGAAAGGCAATGTGCAAGATGAATATGTAGAATGTTTTAATGTATGTAACTTGTAATGATTTACTTGGATTACATGAAATGGGTGCAACCACATGGGTTAGCATGGTTATGTAAATGTATGGTAAGCATGAGTTATTGAATAGATACTTGTGGAAAAGAGTAATCTGAGCATGTGCATTCATGACATACATGCATGTGGCATACATGCATTGTATATTTGAGTTAGAGATATGGAATTTAAAGATCACACGATGTTGATTAAGAGAAACTGTGATAAAGGTGTGGACTGCCCTTAGGTTGAACAATTGGGATGGAACTAGCAAATGTGAGACTAGGTGATTCTAAGCACATTTGCTAGAGGTTAGAGAGCATCATGTGAGACTCAGTGATCCTAAGTATATCGACGTTCGGTTGGTCAACGTACGTAACAGTGGCAATGTGAGACTGGGGATCCTAAGCACATGTGCCATGGCTGGAGGGTGTCATGTGAGCCTGGGTATCCTAAGCGCATCGGCACCCATTTGCACAGCGAAAAGATGGAAGTAGTAATGCAAAACTGGGTAATCCTAAGCACATGTACCTCGAATGATAAAGTGTCATGTGAGACTGGGAGATCTTAAGCGCATCAACATAGGTTGACCAATGAGAGAAATGGGTAATGCGAGACTGGGTAATCCTAAGCGCATATACCTCAGATGATAAGGTGTCATGTGAGATTAGGGATCCTAAGCACATCGAGACCGGATGACCAACGAGAGAAATGGGTAATGCGAGACTGGGTAATCCTAAGCGCATATACCTCAGATGATAAGGTGTCATGTGAGACTGAGTGATCCTAAGCACATATGCCCAGATAGAGCGGTGTCATATGAGACTGGGTTATCCTAAGCGTATGGGCATAGGTTGATCAATCAATGGAAAGAGAGAAAGAGGATCCTCTATGAGAGAAAGCATAACATTGAGAAAGAGGGAATTGGCATGCCATGAACATGATGCATACACATTTAGCATATTTGGGTGAATGATTGTGTACTATGATATGTGAATGAGAATATTGTATTGTAAATGCATTATATGTATGGGTGATATGCATGTGATCATATGATATATGTTGCATGTATAATTTGAGTGAGAATATCGCATGTATGGATAATCTTGAAAGGAATTATGTATGAGCATGTTGTAGGTCGAGATGTGGATATATGTGTTATGACTATCTATATGTGTATGATATGATTTGTGTATGTAAATGTGAAGTGTAAATGGGATGATAATTATGTTTGTATGTTAGTTGTTGATAATGTGTGAATGACTATTG
>CANYCX011933826.1:0-39416 GCA_948193385.1 Breynia disticha f. nivosa | reverse complement strand
CGCCCACCGACTGCGGTGGCGCGTGCAGGCCACGCGCCTCCTTCCTGCACTGTTCCGGCGAGTTGAACCACTTTTCCTGCATGTTTTCGGCCTTTTGAGTTCAATGGTGTGGTCGGATTTGCCAAATTCCAACAAAATATTTTCGGATTCATACCGGGCTAGGTTTTTCGGCGCAATTTCGACGATATTTGTACAAAATAAAAACGTAAAACAACATCAAAGGTACCCACAACATATTAGAATACAAATTCTAAAATTTGACAGCCTTTCGGCTCTGATACCAATGAAAGAATATACGCGCACATATAACAAATAAATAAACTAATTAATTAACGAATAATTAATAAAAAACGCGTAAATAAAACAAACAGAAACTGAACCTGGAATTCCGTTCGATGCAACGGAAGAAGAACGATACCTCGTTGAAGGTACGCCCGTATCAACAGGCGCAGAGCGTCGGGATACGGGCAATGTTTTGCACTCGATCCTATACCGGAATCTGAACCCCGAGAGAGAAATAACCACCTGTTGGTTATTTTCCTAGAAGAAGAGAGGTCTATCCTCTCTCCTCTTCCTTTTGGTGGAAATATGGAGTGGTGAAGAAATGTGAGGGGAGAATGTGTATTTATAGAAGTGAATGTCCTATTTGGTGAAATGATACCTTTCCATGCATAATTACACTTTGGTCCCTAAACCAAAATTCTTTCTAATTTAATCCTTCAACCAAATAAATTATAATTAAGTCCCTTAATTTAATTATATTTATTCGGCAACTCAAACGTCATGGGCGGAATAAATTATCCTTTCATAAACATAAGATAGTTTATACAATATTAAAGTGAAATGAGGTATATGATATAATTATCTTGTTAAACATTGAGGTTCCCCATGACGTCGTGGAATGAGAAGGACGAAAATGTATTTGATATTATATTATAAAGACTAAAGTGGTAATTTAGTTTATAATATAAATATAAAAAATAAGAGTTATTTCCATTACAGTAGTTCATTTAGAGAAAAAGTTCACAGAGGAAATGTGAGAAAATGTTCTCTTACGTATATACAGCATACCATATGATTGTAGTGTAGACACTAGATCTATGCTCGACATGCTTTGATTATTCGGGGAGAGGTTGTGGATTTGAGCCCGTGTCTAGCGTATTTAATATGTTTGTGGAAAAAGCCGCCAACGACGGTCGAGGGACCTAAATCTAATGGTGTTAATTGAAGATTTTCGCTTCGTTAGACTACTATAGAGATAAATTTATCTGATTACAGATTAATTACCAGTTTATTGCTTTCATATCCCTAAAAATAACCCGTATCATGGGCTTAGTGGAGTTTGGTATTAGGGAAGTTACTTCAGCGTTGCTTATTTTCCTTTTGTTAACATTGGAACAATGAAGATGAAATGGCCACGTAATTGAAGTGTCTTCATCATATTTCTTAATCTCAACCTGCTTCTCTTTCATTTCAGCTGCATTGTCATATGACATGTTTTGAACTCAATTTAAAAGGTCAAAAAAACCAACAACACCATCTTCACTTGTATGAAACCTTTATAAATGGAATTCTTATGCGTCGCACTCCACTTTTATTGCTTTTGGCTGATAAAGGATCGTATTGCCGTCAATTTTTAACACGATAATACAATTTATAAATATGTATTTATGACACGTTAATAACAAATTTAATTTTTATAATGTTTACGTCATTAATAATAATATTTAATAAAAAATAACACAAATCACAACACGACTAACAGGATTTATATTCAATGTGAACAAAATTAAGATACATAAATGGGGTCATCAGCTTTCCTTCAAATCTAGTAATGATTTTTAACAAACAGCATTATTTCTTTAACAACAGATATACAATTGGCAAAATACAATTTAAGGATAAGCATTAGATTTATAACAAACACTTTTTGCTTTTGACTAATATCATTACATCTCTGTGATTAGTTAATTTATTTAATTTTGGGAAAGAAACAGAAAGTCCAAGTTGCCAAATAGAAGCAATTGCTTAACACTTCAGTAGGATTTGTGTGGATAGCATCTGAAATCCTCAAGTAGAACAAGTGTTAGAAACATCATCATCAAACAAAGAAACAAACAAGTTGGAGAAAATTTATGGTTTTTGTTGTGTTAAAAGGCTGATAAGGTGAGCAGACTTGGTTGAGTTCATATAGTGATAAAAGGTATGTGTGGTGGCAGAGCAAATCGCTTCAGGGATTTCAGCCACCGTGACCCACTAGTGCTGTCAAGCTTATGTGACTTTGTCAGTCATGAAATGGAAGAAACAATGAAACCTGATGGACGGTTTAATTTTCCATTGGATTTTTCCTACGTGAGAAAGCGACTCAAACATGCCTCTCTGAGCACATACCTAACATCAAGGATAAGGCTTCTTCCTCGTTGTAACTTGTCAATACTTCAAGGGTTGAAATACGCAATCACCATGGAATGAGTACAGTACCGTTTAATGTATAAGCGGGTTCATGACAGACGGATTTGGTCAACTGGAGAAATTTTCCGAAACGAATAAAGGTCATGGCAGGACTAATCATCCGGTTTGAACGACCTATCCCGAACAACGGTTTGAGAAAAACATGAACCACAATTAAATTGTGTAGTACAAAGTTCAACCTGTTCAATTTCGGTTCTCAAACCAACAGTCCAGGCTAATTTTAGATTGCCGATTTAGATGAGTTTTTTCACTAAAAATAAACGATCTACTCATTCGCGGTTCATTATTCTTAAAAAACAGACTGTATACCAGCCAGATTTAGTGGTTCCAATTCTAAAACCAGAGTTTCAGGTTTTGGTTCTCCAGTTTTGTTTCGATTTTTCGCCTCAATAAGAAAATTTTCACGGATACCCGATTCAGTTCAATCTCTCGCCAACAATTTGTTCTCTTTCATTTCCTGTGAAAGTATTAATGCACTGCAGTGCAGAGGATTGAAATTTAGGGCGGAGAGGGTTTGGGGCCCATGTGTGGTATGCTGGGGACAGTCCCCCAAAATACCAAAACCACAAGATAACAACACAAATTCTCATAGGACCCGACCACCCCCACCATTATTACTTCTGTAATAACTGCGACGGCAAGACTCTTCAATAATTCCATTACCAACACATCTAAATTGCACTCAATTCTCTCCACCATCCTCTTACAATCATCCGCCCAAATCCACCTTACCCAACTTACCCACATTGAAACCCTAGTAGCTTTAATGACTGTAACCTAGGCATTCATTATGCGTAGGGTAACCCCACAAACAAAGGGCACTAAAACCCAGATTAATAAACAAATTAAGCACTCAGGAGGATTCCAGCCAAAAAGAAAAGACATGAAAAACAGCATCAATTGACGTTCAAAAAGAAGCACCGAACATATTAAAGCTAATTAAAATAATCTCACTTCCATGAAACTATCTTCACCTAATCACAATACTTAGTTCTTAAGAAAACAAATTCTACCCTCTAAATATATTCATTTTCTTGCAAAGAAAACGACTTTTTGCCGGCAAATGAGAGCTACACTAATATCAATACACCAAAAATCAACCATTTATCAATTAAAAGAAGGTAAATTTCTGCATTGAGACTTGACATCGACCCTCACCATTTTCGACTTCGAATATTTCCAAGCACCAAAATAATTCGTATTATGGCTGTGGGCAGAGAAATGAAACTAAAGAAATATTATTTTGATTTTAATCTACACATTCGGACGCCATAGATTCCATAAACGAGAATTTAATAACCCCATCACGTCCGGTAATACCTTCCTTGCAATGCCTTTCCGGTTATTCACAGCCGCCTGCGTCCTTCTGGTGAGTAGTGCTTCCTCCTTGACAACTTCGACGTCACCACTGGGCTCCTTCAGTTGTGCCACGCCATCATTTGAAGGGAGAGCATTTACATCTTTGAGGGAGGAACTTTGTTGATTATTTGACGTGGGAATAGAAGTTTGAAGATTACCCATATTATCGAGAACTGATTTTGGAGGAAGCTTACGAGAATTCTTAGACCTTCTTGACCTGCTATTACTCTTTGTTGATTTTTCATTGATACTTAAATGGTCTTCAAAAGCTTCAATAATCTGTTCTATAACTTGGCAGTTAGGAGAGTCACTCCATTTTTGCCAATAACTAGTGTAACAATCAAAGGAATCCAAATCAAAACAAGGAGAACTAGCGTGAGTTGAGGGAGTTACTTTCTTGGAAGAAGATGGTTTCTTCTTGGACCCATCAACGAGAGTGGTTTTCAAAGAGCGAGTAATCATGTAAGCAAGAACTTCTTTGTCATCTAAAGAGAGGACAGAAACAAGGGCAAGAATAGTAGCAGGGAGGATTTGCAAGACTGAGAGAATGTCTTTTTCATGGTTTGAAAAGGTTGGGGGCTGTGAAGAGGAGGAATCTAAAGAATGGTGGACTTTGCCTTTGTTGTTAAGCTTCATGGTTGTGGTGGAAGTGATGAGTTGAGTTGGGTTTAACTTAGTTGAGTTCAGTCTGGTTTGGTTGAGAGAGAGAGAGAGAGAAGGAAGGAAGGAAAGAAAAGTAGGGTTTACGAATAGACTTGATAAACAAGGTAAAATAGGTACGTCTTTGCAGAGAGGTCACCGTTCCTTATTTTTCAGGTTATTTTTGCTTCCCTTATTGTTGTTTACGCGCTGCTTTCTGCACGTCGCTTCCACGTGTCATGTTTTGTTTTCCTTTTAAGTTTTATCAACTTTTTTGAATAAAAATATTGGAATTAAAAATTAAAGCTTAAGAGAATACTTTAAAATTTTAATAATGATAGAAAGTTACTGTTTAAGTCAACATTTTGTGTGAAACCGGATAAAAATCAATTTATATAAATTGTCTAAAAATAGTATTATTTTATTTTTACTCAAATATTATTTATAATATAAATATTATAAACGTTAAATTCGTATCATTTATTATATTAAATTCATGTTGTCGTGATAAAAATTAATCGTTGTCGTCAAACTTTTACATAAGGACAACTTCCCCAAGATATTGGGAACGGGACAAAAATTTTAGAACAAAATACATGAATGTCACCTTAAAATAGATGATTTTTCTATTTTATCATCTCAGTTATTCTTATCCCTATTTTATCATCCTTATCCTTATTTTGTCACTTCAGCCAAACTTATTCTTATTTTACCACCTAAACTATAATATATATTTTTTATATTCTCCTATTAGTGAAAATAAAACAATATCAAGTGGCATTATAGAAAAATATTTTTAAATACGACATATATGAAAAGATGATAGTCAGATTTTGATAAATATGTAAATTGACCCAAATTTTAGGGTGCACAAAAGAGAAATGACTGTCAGTTCTCTATACATGTATAAAGATGTATAAATAAAACAATAATACATTTTATATTCTGAAAAATGTGATTAAAGTATAAAGATGGATATTAAAAAGTATAAATTTGTGTAGCATTAATTTTCCATTAACTTTCTAATTTATAATAAATAAATAAATTTTATTAAACTTAATATTCGTATAAAAATTCCTTTAATATATCCATTTTGTGAGATGGGTTGCCTTGTACTGTTTTTGTACTTTGTGTTTTTTTATGATTGCAGTTTTGTACTTCCACAAATCTGATTTATTTCTTCACGATTACATCTTCAAATATCGTGCCATGAGAAAATATCTGTTCAATTTGAAGTTGATTGATCCACAAACACTATCAGAAATGAAGGATTTTTCAACCACAGAACTATTTTGAGGTTTGTGAGGCCACATATCTTCCATTAATCCTTCGAATAATAATTCTACTGTCTCAGACTATTATCTGCCTTCTTAAGGAAAAAGGGAATGTATGAGAAAATCTGGATGAACTCCGACAGAATCTACCGCTAATTGTATTTGCATAACACGTCTTTTGTGACTCCGTTGAGATTTAAAACTTAAAAACACAGAACCTCACAAGAAACTAAATTATCAGCTCGCAAACATTCTGTGAGTTTATTCCTATTATAATGAGTCCCGTCACTTTATAAACCAGGGCCAATATCAATGGACTAAATAAAGTGTTTTGAGTCGTGGACCATATTTCTGATGGGATTCCAAATATTCCATTCAATTTAGCAGATTCAGTTGCAGTCCTGCTGGACTCTAATTTTTTTTTTTGAAATCCTGCTGGACTCTAATTAACAAATGTAAATGCGATTGTTGGAAGACATGTTCCCATTTTTTTGTGATCATGGTACCTTGCCAAACTATAATGGCAATATTCTCTTTGACCTCACAGCAATCAAGGCATTAAACAATACGTATTTGAAGTGCAACTCATAATTTTCAGGCAAAGTTAAGCAAAGAATCCCTACCAAACTTCAGTTTAGTCGTGTTACACGACATATATGCAAAAACAAATTAATTTAACAAAAAATGTCTGTATAAACATAAGAACATGATGCGTGTCCGAGAGGCTGCTGCAATTTCTTACACTGACTGCTCGAACTGATTAATCGGCCTTGTTATCAGCCTTATTTGCTTGCGGGGATTTGTTAGCGGCGAAGGAGCGCTTGTCTTCCTTCATCTTGCAGCGAATTGCATCCCTCTCTAGGAAGTACTGCTCAAAAGCGCGTGGAAGAAATCGCGGAATCAAGAATCCTGTAAGATTGATCGAGAAATAGCCTAGATTTGCAGCTGCTAGGCTCCTCCCAAACCAAAACCAAGCAATGTCCTGAAAAAACACAAAATGCATAACATAAGCAGATGAATCAGTGTCCATATTTCCGCTTATCATCATTGTTCATCGCATTTGACTTAAGCTTCAACAAAATCTTCAACTCTCTCTATGTTGCAAAATAGATTACCTCAGCACTCTGTACATTTCTAAGCAGATTGTACAAAAAAATTGTAATGCCATATATACGTTAATCGAGAACATAGAATTTCGATACTTTGTCAACAAATGCACCAGAATAACAGAGACCAACGCAGTGGAGTTTTGAAGAAATATACCTTGAACTCTGCATTAGCAGGTCGAGTTTTGTTGATCCACACATCATTAACCCAATCAAGGAGTACAAACATTCTCCTAGAAGTATAAAGCAACGGGACCAATGCCCTCACAGGCGGCGAAAACAACGACAACCCACTAATTATATTCTCAGTTAGTATCTGAAATGATAGCAAGAACAAATGAGGTGTTGCTGATCGGACGGCGGGTCCATCACCCCTTGCAAACCCACCTAACACATAAGCAAGTGGCAAAAACAGCCCAACTGTGGTTCCAATAATCACATAAAACCTGAACAACTTGCTTCCCTGGAAAATTTCCCTGGGAGAGCTAGAACTAACTCTTCCATGAGAAGGGAACGCGAACCGCGAAAGCATAATAAGATAAGCAGAGACAAATGCAGGGAATACTAAATCAAGTAGTGGAACAAGTCCACTAGCTGAGAAAACTATTATGAAAGCTACTAATTGAAGCTCAATTACGCGCAACGATCCCATGACACCACCAACTACTGATTGATCCTGCTGTTGTAAGTTTTGGTTAAAGGGTTTTTGATGGGGTTTGGAGGCTGTTGCATCTGTCTCATCTGGCTCCTTGCTTGGAGCCACTGCTAATGACACACCAGACATTTCTAACTATTTGTATTGCTAAGCTCAACTTCTTAATAACCCCTGAACATCAAAAACATAATCTTTTCAACCAAATGAACATATAAATGCACCATTCAAACTAAAAACATGTCTTAAAGCATATATAAGAATGATCAATAAGTATTTGGGTAAAGTAAGACTTTCTAAATCATAATATAACATACATTCCAGGCAAATAAAAAAAAGAAAACAAAGAATAACAAACAGAACTAACCGGATAAAGACGACGATTGATCAAAGTTTTGGGGTCGGAATGGAAAGGATCAAGCAATGCACGGTTGGTTTTGTTTGTACACAAAAGTCTCAAGCACTGTAAGTATGGTGGCATGTGGTAACTGCTAGCTCGAGCCGTGTGGCAGTTGATACACCTAGACAACTTCTTATTCCTCCACGTTTCAGCCTTCCAATAATATATATTTCTGGATTGGAACTTCACATATACATGAACAGAATTTGTATAATTGCATCAGAGCAAATGGGCTAAAGTGCATTTAAGGCCTAAACCAGTACTTAATAAGACTTGCGTGCTTCATTAATTTGGAATCGGGTGCTGTCGTGCAGATTCGATCAAAAGCTTGATAAAACCTCAAGAACTGATACACCTACCGTTGAAATGTCCTAGATTTATACTGATTAATGCAATTATTATATTGTCTAAAAGATGTTTATGAGCTCACTTTCCTATCTACTTAACTCCATATACTCAATTACAATTAACATCTCTTCAGGTGATTTCATGTAAATTGAGGAAACTATCATCTTTCAAAAGGACCGAAGACATGGGAGCGATACAAGTGTGATGCCTACCTTTTATTTTATAACGTTGTTCTTGATGTTTTTTATTGGCAATTTGAGTTGCTAAATCTGTTTACGTCCATTTTGAGGATGAATGTAAGACAGGAACGACAAATAACGAGGACAAAGGAAGAGATGATTCAACTAAAGAAGCTGTCTTCAAAGTATACGTGCATTGTGAAGGTTGCTCTAACAAGGTTGTTAATTGCTTAAAAGGATTTTCTGGTAATATATTTTTTCTATTTCAAAATTCAAATAGTGTTTTAAGACTTCTATTTCATGTTTCCTTTATGCTTTGAAGAAATTACAATAAATTTGTTAATGGTTGAAATGTATGACACATCAATTAAGTATATGAATAGTAATTGAATTATAATGATGTAGATTGTATGTCGATTGTGGGGCTTAACAAGTTAATTAATTTGTATTCGGAATTTTGCTTTATTATTTATAAATTCACTCATGTGTGCACAAATTTATGGAGTTTTAATGTCTTTTGCAAGTCAATGATTTTGTATGGAGGGTTTGTACTAGAGGTTAAAGACTCGCCACGCCGGAAGTTTACTTTTCGAGAAAAAAAAATCGAAAACCCACCTTATAATACATGGTTTGATTCCATTCTCAAATCGACAGTTCGTATTGGTTCAAACCGGTTTCGGTTGGCTGGTTCACGTTATGCACTAAAAGTGAAATAGATCAGTGGTTCACAATTCATTGTTATTGAGAACTGAAACCAAACTATGAACTAGTTGGTTCTGGGGTTTAATTCTGGTTCCATAACCAGAGGTTTGGAACCGGAGTTTCTGTTCAAGTTCACCGCTTTTGGTTCGATTTTTTTTTCTTCTAAATTGTACAACTTGTATTGCTCATAAGCCTGAACGCATAAACATGACTAAGCTACCCCGTTCAGGTGTCGAAGATGTTGTAATAGATGCTGCCAATCATAAAGTGATTGTGAAGGGTCAAAGCGTGGATCCTATAAGAGTCTTGGGAAGGCTTCAAAATAAGTTCAGTAGAAAGGTAGAGTTGATCTCTCCACCGCCGTCACCTGAGGATGATAATTACAACACAGTCGTCCCAGACAACAAGAAAGAGGTTTGCAACTCAATTTAACAACTGACCAACTTTCCATTTCCATTTTCATTAAAGCACTTTTTCCATTTATCGTGACACAGCCTCAAGTGGAAACACTGATTCTGAGAATGTACATGCACTGTGAACGCTGTGCACTTGACATAACAAGAAACATAGAGAGGATGAGAGGTGAGTATATGTCTGCATCTTTTTGAAAGAAGAAAGAACTAAATTTGGAAAACTCACTAAAATGCTCACTTGGGTCATCAGGAATTATGTGTGCAGAGACCTGTATAGAGGAATCAAGAGTGGTTGTGAAGGGAAGTTTTGATACAGAAGACTTGGTGAAGATGATCACCAGAAGACTTGGTAAGCATGTGGAAATTGTGAAGTAAGAACCAGAGGAGGAGCCAAAAGGCAGACATGAAGAAGCTGCAAAACCAACATATGATAAATATTGTTATATCAAGGGACACCTAAGTTTCAGACAGTTGTTTAATTATGTAATTAATGCAATGAATTAGGATAGGATGGAAAGTGAGATGATGCATATTTATACCAAAATTTCAAACATGGAAGACAAATGAGAAACCTTAATCTTAGTCTTGAAGAGGTGAAGCAGCCGTAACTAACACCAACAAGTCGCTCAACAGACCCCAAAATCCAGAATGTTCTATTGAATCACACATGTCAATATAAATTAAAAATCCAACTCACCACATAATTCCAGCAAAGACAAACTCATTTTTGCCATTGATAGAAACAAAGAAGAGCATAGGTCAATACTTCTTTTGTCTTTTTTTTTTTATATAAAAATTTTTAAATCGGAACTAATTATTGAAACGGTAAAAAGTTATGCGGTCTCTGAGTAATATTCTTAATAATTATCCGGTCCTCGAGTAATTAATATTCACTTTACCGGTCCCCGAGTAATTGAAAAACGACTGTCGTTAATCATTCTGTTAAATTAAGTTAATAGATTAAGAAATAAATAATTTATCGGTCTTCTATATAGTCCTTTCGCTTAATTTACCGGTCTTTCTAATCTTTTCGCTTAATTTACCGTTCCCTCATTAATACACATATGACAGGGAAAAAATGACATTTTAACCTTTCCGTTAGCTTAATTTAACGGATGGATTAACGACAGTCGTTTTTCAATTACTCGGAAACCGGTAAAATGAATATTAATTATGCGATGACCGGAAAATTATTAGGGATATTACTCAGGGACCGTATAACTTTTTACCCTTATTGATATATATGAAGAAAATTATTTTATTCAAAAATACTTTTAATTTACCATTAAATTATTATAAACTATAATATTTGGTAATTGGAACCATTAATAATAAAATTACTCCACTTAATATCTCATTTTCCACGTTGGCATGTCTGAAATTTTATCCATCCCAAAGTACCGGCGAGAATTTAAAATCAGTTAATGCAAAAAAAAGCAATTAAGGCAATTTTATCTCATTTCTTACCGTTACTTCCCGGGATAAGTTCTACTACTGACCCCACTTCCCCAATTCCCCACATCCGACCAATCTCATTGGCCAATCCCCACTGCAGACCCATACTTCTATGACGTGGCGAATTCTTACTCGCTAAAACAAAACACTCACAACTCAAAATTTACTCTCAGGATATGCCAACTTCCACCAACGTCAGTGGGAAATAGAATAAACCAAAACGGCTCCACATGCGCATTTTAGCAACTCCCTCTAGGTCTTGTCTTGAGATTGTAAATTATCCGGATTCTGACACGTGTCTTTATAAACTCTCCCGCGTCCACATCTATCCGTTAACTCTAACAACTCTCTCTCTCTCTTGAACTTCTCTCTGAAAAAAAAAGAAAAAAAGCTCAATTTTTTGTTCTTGTTTTCGTTTTGTAATTTAATTTTTGTTTTTGGATTTGAAATGGGAAAATTAATATGTGAATCTTCATCGGCGGTAGGAGAAACAGCGTTTCAGACTGCCACGTCAGCATGGCGGGACCCGCCGGAAACGCCCCAACCCCTTCCCCTAGAACTCCCCGATTCTACGTGGCAATCCGTCATTGGCTTGGAAGAACAGCAGATCCGTCACCTCCAGAAAATCAACTCCAAGGGTGTCCTATGGAAGCCCCCTCTGCCGCCCTCCTCCGTAGACGGCGGAGATTCCCCTCCTCGCGGGGTGGTGTTCCGGTTGTCGCACGGCGGTGAGGTGTCCTCCGATGGAAACTGCCTGTTCACCGCGACGGCGAGATCAATGGCGGCAGCGCGTGAGATGGACGCGCGGGTGCTAAGGCGGAGGGCGGTGGAGAGATTCTTGGAGGATTACCGGAGAGCGAGTGAGGAGGAGAAGGAGGTGATAAACGATGCCGTGAAGCATATGTATTCAGCTGATGTTAAATGTGGGTGGGGAATACATGTGGTACAAGAAGTCAAAGTTTTGGTAAAAAAAGCGGAGAGAGAAACATTGGATTCTTTTATTGATGAACTTCTACAGCTTGGAATGCAAAGGTATAATCTTTTCCTTATTTTCTCAATTGGGTTCTTGATATTTTTTTAGATCTGTGTGGTTTTGTAGTTCTAACTGGAGTTTCTTCTTGAGAAATTTGTCTGTTTTGGTGTTTGAGAGCAATAAAGATTTGTTCTTTTTGTTTCTGTGATGGGTTAGAAGTGGTTGGTTTTGGTGTTTGAGAGCAATAAAGATTTGCCCTTTTTGTTTCTGTGATGGGTTAGAAGTGGTTGGAGTCGGGAAAGTTCTGTGCTATTGTATTTGTGTTTCAGGAGAATAGAACGTTTGAAATCTGGAGAAGTTCTGATATTTTTGTAGTTCGAGATATTAATGTATGGCTTGTATTTGTTTGCTTGTGTTTTATTATTTGCTTTTGTTATTTGAAGAGAAATGGCAGCGGAGTCTATCTACAAAGAGAGAGGCATTCCGGTGAATGATGGGCTTAATTGGGCAAAGTACATGTCGACCTCTGGTTCTCCTGATGATGAATTTGATATCATCACTTTGCAATATACTGAGGAAGGTTTATTATCTGTAGATGAGAATAGAGGAGGTCATGCAGCGGCGTTTGGAGATGACATAGCGATTGAGTGTCTTGCAACCGAATTTAAGCGAGAGATATATGTGGTAAGGATTCTGTTTTTTTTTTTTTTGGGAATTCATCCTTCATATCTTTGTATTTCTTGCATGTAATTGACTCGTCAGGTTTAGCTATTTGATTGTATCAAAATGTGCACCATGCATTTCAGGAATTCATGATTGATATTTCCGCATAGTGCGATTAAGTTTTCATGATTTTGGCTCTGAATTCATCATTTTCTGATTCGATGAATAGCTTGTCATTTTAAGATCTTTTCATGTTGTTGAAGGAAGGGAGTGTCTTAGTTTGCCAGTTTTTCCTAAATTTTCAAGTTAAAAACTATTTGTATCGCTAATGTACACAGGTACAAGCACATGGATCTGATGCTATGGTTGACGATGACAACTGCGTGTTCTTTCTTCCACATCGCCCAAGAAGCGAAATTTGCGAACTACCCTTATTTTTGTTCATGAAAGGAACAGGTACCCTTGCTAATTTGCTCTAGATAACAGTATGGAATGTAGTATCATTATGATTCTTGATTTTCAGATGCTTTCTTCATAGGCTAAATGTCGACATTTTACTCGCAGGCTGGTGTGGCGCTGGGGCTGATCATTACGAACCTTTAATTGCAGAACCTTGTTCACTTATTTCTCATGAAAAGGTTGCTGTAGTACTTTGAAGGCATTGGTCCATAAGTTTTGTGGAAAAGAGAGAGGTTGAATAGGAGTAGTAATTTTTTAACCCTTCTTTCACATTGCAATGCAAAGTTATTCTTTATTCTTTCCGATTCAATTATAGATTGGAAAGAGAAGGAGTTATAACTTGGCGGTTGCATTTCTTATTTTTGGGAACGTCATGTAGTTGTTGATACATTGAGTCTTTAATATTTGCAGGTTAGTTTCCTGCTTCTGAGCAAATCTTGCAGTTTCTTTTTGTAGTGGGTTTTGGCGGCTGTGGTTAGTGTTGTTGAGGCTTTTTTTAATGTTTCTTCAATTGTGAAGTGCTCAAACTAGAATAGTACCATTCTGTTGTATCGTGAACAAGATTTGGTTTATGATCCAATGATAGAGATTCTTGTTATTTCTTTTGAAATGCATATGAAAATTGGCATAATTGATGCCAACACTTGTAGTTCCCATTCAAGACATTTGCTGTTCTTTCGTTTCAATAATATCCAACAGAAACTAAAAGAAATGATGTGATGAAAAGGAATGGAAATGGCAATTTATTCTCTCTCAAATACCCAACATCACCTACTTCTCTCTTCCACTGCAAGAAAAGTAACAAGAACATATTATGTAGTGATAACTTTTACCCACTTTTATTTGTCACGCTTACATATTTGCATGCAAAAACTAAATGATATATAAATTATAAGTGTACAAAACGTGATTAAGCTGTAATATAGAAAATAGATGAATCAGTAAGGTCGAGTTTTTTCACCCCTTATTGCTTCCGTCCTTGAGTATATTCATACTAAGTGTTTATCTTTAATTTGTCCTCTTTATAGCACAATAACATGTGTATGTATATATTTTTCAGTTTTCAAGATACAAAAAACGAAATAAATATAAATAGATATATAAATTGAGGTCTTAATTTACAGGCTGGAGGGTTGAATCCTTATATCTGGGGGCTAACTCATCTTGAAGATGTTATAATGTAAGAATGAATCATAGAATCTCTTTTGCATGAGAAGGAATTTCAAAACCAGCAGCTGTTGAAACAGGAATTCTGGAAAGCAAATGGAATTCGAATGCTATAAAAACAAAACAAAAAATATACCTAAATAGCCATAATTTGAGCCTGGAATTGCTTTTCCTAAAAGTAACCATTTTCACAAAATATAACCCATAAAGTCACTCTCATGAATCCCACAAAATATCCTCTCCTTTCTCCCTATATAACTCATCACTTCCATCTTCATTTTCACTATCAATTCAGATGTGTGATTACATGTTCTCTTTAAGCTTTTCTCAAATAAAATTCAGATGGAAGCAACTTGCAGTACTAAAAAGCTTCAAAGCTTTGAGAGTTTAAAAAATCAGTTTCTTTATAGTCTTGTCCTTCATTTCCTACTTGTTGCACTGACATGCAGCCTACTTTGGTATTGCTTATGTGGGTTTTTACCTCTCACGAATTCTCTGAGCTCTTCCTTGCTTACTCCAAAATGTTTGTTTATTGTAGTTAATATTATTGTTGTGGTTCTTGTTGGAGAATCAAGGCTTTCTGGTTCAAACTCATCAGTATCTCCATCAACACAAATTTATGATGAGTATGTTGAGAGGAGTAGAACTTTTAGAAGTTCCTCAACTCTCCAACAACAGATAAATCCAGTCACTGATGCTTTAACTTCACAAGACAAAGAAGTGATCGAATTGCCCCAAGAAGAAGTTAAAGAAGTGGTTCAAGAGGAAGAGAAGAGTGATGAAAAGGAAGTTGGCATGGAGGAAACCAAACAAGTGGCAGAACTGGAAAATGATGATATTGTTGAGGAGGAAGAGAAGGAAAGCTGTGTAGAAGAAGAAAGTGAAAGTGGTATGGCTGCAGAGGAACTTAACAGAAGAGTTGAAGAGTTCATTGCGAGAGTTAACAGAGAAAGGTGGCTGGAAGCAAGATTCTTGGTGTGTTGCGAGGCATAATTACTCTTGCTAATTCTTATGTTCCGCCACCTTAAAAAAGGATGTAACAGAGAATGAAGAAATAATGAAGCAACTAATCATGTTTATGAATTATTAATTATTACATTATTGCATGAGAGAAACTCAGGATGTACCTATTTTTATGTTTTATTCTTCTGTTAATTATTAATAATTTTGGATATCTTTCCTTTAATTTCCACGAACTATGAATCCACTTATAATTAATTATGTTAATTAAAAGTTCTTTAGGTAATTTTATTTGCTCCAATTGCATATCGGAATTGATTTCATCAATACACTAAGTTAAACTACTTTACTGCAAACTCGAATCAAATTTATCATTACCCTAAGGGGCATATATGAAATATCATTCGTCCGTGAGTTCAGTGGTAAAGGAGGTCAACCAGCATATTGAGGGTGCGGAGTTCAATTCCTAACTCCGTAACGGCCCTAGGGGAGGCATACAAGCCTAGACCTGTTGATTCGTCAGGCTTCACGCTCCTTGCTCTAGGCTCGTAGGCTAGCCTAATCCTTTACCTAAAATTTGTTTACCAAAAACAAAGGGGCATATATGACATAATTACTTTGTTATGAATCCATTAAATAGAATCTACTATTGAAAACTAGTTTGTCAGAAGATGGTGTCTAGTAAGTTATAATTTACAGACCAATTTCATATTTAATCGACATAAGATTACAACCAAACTATCTCATACTAAGTTGAACTGTAACTCATAACATCACACAAGTACATATTAACATATCAATGTTTTGGTTTAGTATATGAAAGGTAGGTAGTGGTGTTAAATGAAAATGGAAAAGGGTAGATTCTTTTGGGCCAACACACATCCTTTCTGACTTTAAAACCTCAATTCCTTCCTTAGCTTCGAAGAGATTCTTATAATTGTACAAATAAGTAATTTCATACAATAGATTCATGAAAAAATTTTCTCAAGTTTGGCCAGAACGATTAACAATGCTGCAAGATCTTTCGGCATGTTCCTTCCTAACCAACATTTGTGATCGGCGACACATTTACGGGAATTGATATAAGAATCCGCCCATGGCGCGAAAATATATGTTTTTGCCGTGTTAAAGCATCTACAATTTTTGGGACCGATTTGAATTAGAATTATTTCACGTCAATTTTATTTTACTACCATTTTTTTACATAAAAGAAAAATGGTCTGCATGAGTTTAGAAAAAGCTTGGACTCACTATTGGAGTGACTATCCACTCGAAGGCAGGGAAAAAAAAGGAAAAATTATATAAATGAACAATTTTGTGTTTAAAATAATAAGAATGTAAAGGTATATTTGTTCATTTTATAGTTGTTTATTATTATTCATATGTAGAGAAAACAAAAAGTGACATTTTTTCATTTTAAAACATGAAATTTGGCATTCATATAATTGTGAACTAGAATTTGACATAAACAAAAATGAATAAATGTATATTGACATTTCTACCATTTCAAACTTAAAATATAGTAGTTTACATAATTATCTGAAAAGGGATAATTACATAGATACTAACTTTTTAATCATGGTGTGCAATTTTAAAACTAATTTTCTAAATTATCACTTCTTTTTAAATTAGTCTTTTATATTTTTGCTAAAATACACCCACTAATCACCTTAATAACCTCCATAAAAGATATAAATGAATTTTTTTTAATGGGCCTTGATCCATGTAAAAATCTCAAGAAACATTTATTAAAAAGAATCGTTGGCCCATTTGATGAGTTTGAAGTCCTTGTTAAGTTTTAGGATTTTTACAGCCTCAACTAAACAAATTTCAATTATACAATTTATGAAAGTTATTAAGGTGGTTAGTGGGTTTCTTTTTGTGAAAATATAAAAGAATAGTTTTAAAAAATGATAATTTTAAAATTAAATGTTAAAATTGTATATTCTTATTAAAAGCTAATATTTGTATAATTATCCCTTAAGTTTTGGAAGTGGCCCATTTCATGAGCTTTTTGATACAGATAATTAAGTAAACAATGATGTTTTGAGTTTGAAATTATAGGAATATCAGTGTATTTTTGTTCTTTTTTTTGTCAAATTCTAGTTCATCAATTGTATGAATGCTCGATTTCATATTTTAAAATACAAAATATCACTTTTTTATTCTCTCGATATGAACAATAATAAATAACAATGAACACTAAACACATAACTAGACATTTTTACAATTGTAAACTCAAAATCAAGCATTCATATAATTGACAAACTTTAAACTGGAATAAACAAAAATAAATAAACGTACCTTGACATTTTTACAGTTGAAAACACTAAAATAAACATTTTCATAATTTTTCGCTTGTGTTAAATAGAAAAATGAATTTGTCACGTTTTAGGGACCTTGATGGAACCAATCTAAAATCCAAAAAATGCATTTCACATTTGTGTGTTGCCTTTTTAAGTCATAGTATGGTCCATTTTGTTATACCGACCATCATGGGGATAAGTGACGTGTTCAAGCCGCCGCCCCCCAAACTAACCAAATTTTTAGTTTTTGGTCCATTTCATTCAAAAGGGTCATGCAATGGTACGACTTCTCATTTATTTGTTTATTAAATTAATGGCTCAAATAACCTTCCACCCTAAAGGTTTGATAATATCCTCTATCTAACCCCTGCATTCTAAACAATCTCTCTTAGGTCCCTCTTTTTTGAGTCCATTAATCGTGGGTGGCAATTTAGATTGACGTTCTTAATCGTGTCAATTATTTTTTTTATCGAATTCATTATTTATGACATTAACATTACAAAAGTTGAATTCGTGTAATTCTTACCTTGTCTAATCGTATACTTATTAATTGTGTTATCGAGAAAAAAATTATCAGCTCAAATTCATTCTACTCATAATAAAAAAAAGTTAACCCCAAGGATGAATGAGAGATTTGAACGAAGTCAAGGTTGTCTATTTAACCCAAAATTACTAAAAATTGAAACTTAAGGGGTCAACAATAATTGTTTAAAATAGAGTGACTAAGTAAAACTTTCGACAAATTGTCAGGGATGACCATAGATATTAGCCTACAAAGAATCACTCACCAAACTAGAAAGAAATCAAATTGTATTTCATTTGTCCCTTCACGTCTCTCACTGCACTTTTTATTTAACTCTCTCTCTCTCTCTCGAAGGAGAAGAGTTGAGTTTTTTTTTTTTTGCAAACGCAACAACAACAAAGCAGCCTTTCGGAGATCTCAAGAGGGCTTTGACCCCTCGATGTTTCCGTTGTCTCTTTCTTAACCTCTCCAAGCACACACATAAGAAGCAAAAAACCATTTTTCTTCTTTTATATATCCCTGTATTTTCGGTTTCAGTTCCTCTGATTTGTTATTACGTAGACACAACACTTGTTTTTACTCAAAATTCAAATAAATGGCATCCCTTTATTCTTCAACACATTGTCGCTCACATTCAAATTCGTTTTGTTCTTTGTTTTCACCTTCTTCTTCAGTTTCTGGTCAACAACATCAGCTCAAAAGCTTGGTGCCTTCTATTCCGAAGAGGTCTTTTTCCTCTAAGTTTCCCCTTCAGATTCAATCCAAGACAAATGCCAATTCTGATGTGGTTCTTATGCAAGATGGTTTGTTCTTTTTATCATTTAATTATCCTTTTTGTTCACAACTATTGTTATATGAAGCTTGAAATTTTTATATATAATTATGGCTAAAGATTATTGCTTTGTAGTTTGTTTTGTTGATATTGGTTATTATTTGAGAATTGTAATATATTTGATGCTTGGTTAAAACTAGGGTTAGCTATGAAGGTACCAACTTGAACTTTTTTGTTAGTTAGTTTGTTTGTAGGTTCTTTCATTTATCAACTTGATTGTAATATATTTGGTGTGTGGTTTTGTTTTGATGAGTAATTATCTGTTTTTTCGCCAAAAAGATACCAACCTGAATGTTTTTTTTGTTTGTTTGTAGGTGCCGTGGTTAGTCCCGTGACTGCTATTGAAAATGAAATTCCATTTGAGAAATTGAAAGATGGGTTGCTTTCATCAGTGACTTCTTCTCACGAATTTAATGACACAGCTGGTTTTGATGGTAATAACAATGAAACTACTGTCTGTATTACAGTTGTTGGTGCCTCTGGTGACCTTGCCAAGAAAAAGATATTTCCTGCACTTTTTGCACTTTACTATGAGGATTGTCTCCCCAAGGTTTGTTTTTGATTCCTTTTTGTTAATTATGCATGACTAGCATGATAATTTAAAAGTGATTATGGTTTGATGTTGTGATTGAATGGTTATACTGAATTTTTTGCATTATTTGGTTGCAGCATTTTACTGTGTTTGGTTATGCGCGGAGTAAGATGACGGATGCTGAACTAAGGAACATAGTTAGCAAGACCCTTACTTGCAGAATTGATAAAAGGTAATAGCTTTGGTCTATTTTATGGCCATGATTTTGAATTTTGCACATTATGTGTGTTCTGTATTTACCAGTTGCGGGCCTTTGGCATTTAAGCATGATATATCCTGCTTTGATTTCTAGGGAAAATTGTGGTGAAAAGATGGAGCAGTTTCTTCAAAGATGTTTCTACCATTCTGGTCAGTATGATTCTGAGCACAATTTTGCTGAGCTAGACAAGAAGCTGAAAGAACATGAGGTAATGAGAATTTTGACTGCGGATTTGATTTCTCTGCATAAATCTCTAATACATGGGGATGATCGAAGTGCTCATTTCTATTGTGATACTAACTGAATTAAGGCGCTAATTAGACCAAGAACCAGTGATTGTTGCAATGGGTGAGAAATAAGGATAAATATGCATGCTTTTCAGTGGCTCATATCTGCCCTTACATATATGTTTCATGGTAATAGATACATGTTGGATTCAAATGTGAAAACTTACGGATATTCAGTTCGGGACATTTTCACTGTCTAGTGCATTTTGAACATTATTATTCCCTTTGGATGCATGAATAACCATCATAGCTGTTATCCACTATAGCACCACCTTTGGCGTTAACATGGATTTGTTTTTAAGTTAGAATCATTCCCTACTATTTGGATAAAATGTTATATGTTGTTGCAGTTTGTTAGCTGTACAATATGTTAAGGCAACATACAATTTCCAGACTCTATGAATATACACATTTCGTATGTTTTGACAATCAAAATCTACTTTTACAGAGTGGAAGAGTTGCCAATCGCCTCTTTTATCTATCAATTCCTCCAAATATTTTTGTAGATGCTGTAAAATGTGCTAGTTTGTCAGCCTCATCTGGTAATGGCTGGACCAGGGTAATTGTTGAGAAACCCTTTGGTCGAGATTCGGAATCCTCTGCTGCTCTCACTAAATCTCTAAAGCAATATTTAAACGAAGATCAAATATTTAGGTGAGTTTTCTAAATGCAGATGAATTGTATTGAACAGAGAATGCACACCATACTAAGTGTCTAAAGGTCAAACATTTTCTTTCCAGGATTGACCACTATTTGGGAAAGGAACTGGTGGAAAACCTCTCGGTTCTTCGTTTCTCCAATTTAATCTTTGAACCATTGTGGTCGAGGCAGTATATAAGGAATGTACAGTTGATATTCTCAGAAGATTTTGGCACTGAAGGACGGGGAGGGTAATTTTCATTTTCACTTCTGCATGTACTTTAGACTCTTAATAAATTGTTTCATATTCTTTTCCAATTACTATTACAGATATTTTGACAACTATGGGATAATAAGAGATATAATGCAGAACCATCTGCTTCAAATTCTAGCACTTTTTGCAATGGAGACTCCAGTCAGTTTGGATGCAGAAGATATCAGAAATGAAAAGGTTTGGTTGATAACTTAAATCTGGGATATCTTAAGGTGTTGTGCGTTGGATTTAAAAAAAATGTATTGCTTTGTTGTCTCAGGTAAAAGTTTTGCGGTCTATGAGACCTTCGAGCCTTGAAGATGTGGTCATTGGACAGTACAAAAGTCACAAAAAGGGAGGAGTAACATATCCAGCCTATACTGATGACAATACTGTGCCGAAAGACAGCTTAACGCCAACGTTTGCGGCAGCTGCCCTCTTTATAGAGAATGCAAGATGGGATGGGGTGCCTTTTCTAATGAAAGCTGGCAAAGCATTACATAACAAGAGGCATGCAGCACATTCCATTGCGCGCAATACTCTTACAAAAATGGATTGGATAGTAACGCGTGGTCTTTTGTTTTTACAGGACTGAGATCAGAGTCCAGTTTAGGCATGTACCTGGCAACTTGTATAACCGGAATTTTGGAACAGATCTTGACCGAGCTACCAATGAGCTCGTTATTAGAGTGCAGCCTGATGAAGCTATTTATTTGAAGATCAATAACAAGGTCCCTGGATTAGGGATGAGGCTGGACCGTAGCAACTTAAATCTCCTTTATTCCGCAAGGTAAGATTCAATTTCACCATAGTCCGGATTCCTAGCTATACCATTTCATATTTTCTAGTAGCTTCTTGATTGCTTGAAGCTTGAACACTTTTTGTTGGTCTTCTTTAACAGATATTCGAAAGAAATACCAGACGCATACGAGAGGCTTCTGCTGGATGCCGTTGAAGGAGAACGAAGGCTATTTATCAGGAGTGACGAACTGGACGCTGCTTGGTCACTTTTCAACCCAGTTCTAAAGGATCTCGAAGATAAAAAGATAATACCGGAGTACTATCCTTACGGAAGTCGAGGTCCTGTCGGAGCTCACTATCTTGCAGCAAGATACAATGTCAGATGGGGAGACCTTGGTGTAGACGAATAACCATTCATGCTCGACACTGTAATTGCATTAGGCAGTACGGAAGGCATAGAGCTTTGTGATCACTGTTTGAATTCAGATAGTTAAACTAGATACGACATGTTTTTTGGCACAAGTGTTCGAAGGGACGAACGTTCTCATGAGCAATGATAGAACCAAAAATATTTTAAAGAAGACCGAAAATAAGCAAGTTAAAAATAATATTAATTTCACTTGGCTGATGTTAATAAATCGCTTTGGATCTTCTAAGGAAAAATTTATTCAATTCAATGAAATATTCTCTATTTTTTGTAGAATTGATCAAACCATCCGAAAATTAGGTTGAGAAATTGTCACGTCATTTCATAAACTTTTTCCATATCCCAATTTTTCAAATGACATAATTACTTTAGAGTACTTAAAAAAAGATTAGCAGTTTCCATTCTAGAGTATTTAGAGTTTTCCTACCACTTAACAAACTTCAACCCTTCCTCAAATAAAAAGGTTGCAAAAGGGAAATCTTCCCACAAAAAAGATGCTCTTACATTCATAAAATAAAGATTACAAATCTGATTAGATTTTCCACCCTCCTGTTGGTTACTATTACTCATCTTCTTCCACATAAATAGCCCACCATTTTCATTACTATCACATAGTAAATTAGCCAAAACAAAAGCCTGCTTAGTGCTTGTTGAAGAAGACAGAGGCAGCACTTTTTCCTAATGGAAGGAGGAAAAATGACGAATTGGGTTATGGTGGTTGTGGTGGTGAGCTTGGTTTTGATTGAAAATGGTGGAACCACAACAGAGGCAGCAATTGGCATCGTGATGGATCCATGCACACCCGATAAATGCAATGAGGCTTGCCAAAAAGTCCTGGGAGCCAAGTTTCAAAGTGCATCTTGTTACAACCAAAATAAAGCTTGTTTATGCTTTGGTTGAAGTTCTTTTCACTATGTTGTGACTGACATTCAACAAATAATGTGAACTCACTTTCATATAATTACAACCCTTTAATTACTTTTTTCATTAGTGAGGAAAACTTTTTATAAATCAGTCTCTAAAGGGCAAAGACAATGTAAAAATTGGAAAACAACATAATTTATAACAGTTCTTATACGATGAATGATTCTGTTGGACATTTTCAACAATACTGCTAAAAAAAAGCTTTATCTTCTGCTTTCAATTCTATATATGCAAACATGTTTTTTCTCGTATTTTGAAAGAATTTGTTGACTCGTCCAATACAGAAAATAAATAAATTCCTTAAAATAATGATAATATTACACGTTCTGAATTTAATCGTTCTATATTTTTACAGACTAGACTCGACTGAAATGAAAATACAATTTTTTCGGGATCAAAGTGAAAATTGTATTGGAATATGAATAAACATCCGTGTTGGAAAAGAAATCTATCTAAAAAATAATTTAGTGTGATTTAATTATTATTAAATTAATGATTTGAATTTAATTGTTCTCTATTTCTGTTGCAACTCTCATGTCTTTTACGTTCCACGACAATTCAATACTCGGTAGTTACGATGTCTAACTCACTTTTTCCATCATCGTTTCAACTTTCAAGTATCACGTTTTGAACACTATTTAGATTGTGTTTTCTTTTGGTGTCAATTAGTGGACATTTTTTACCTTTCGTCTGTGGTTTCCACGCTCAAGAGATCGAATGACACACTAAAGGTGTGAGGTTCAATTTTTGCGTCCACAACAATATTAAGATAAACTTTAACATGTTGATTCACATCATGAATCAACCTTAAAACTGTCATTAACTTTATATGATTGCATAAACGTATTGTTTTATCCCTAGGTTTGAACCATTTATCACTCTACCTCTTGGATTACTCGAATAGATACGAACCCAAGTAGTTGAAAAAAACAGAATGAGTAGAGAATCACAGGAAACAAGATTTAGTGGACCAACCTTAAAGCTAAGTAGTTAATGTTTTTTTTTTCTAGTCTCGGTATCCTCGACCCATTGGGTCGAGACTAATCCGGTTCAAGAATGAGTTTGGGGTTAAGGTTCATTTTCCTCCCAAACGACGTTGCGGGAGATCGAACCGTGGTCCGCCCTACCAAGTTCAGCCCCAATTACTACTGAACCAAAAGGTCGTCGGTAACTAAGTAGTTAATGTAATTACATATAGATATCAATAAGTTTGAACAAATATCGCCTTCAGCCTGCCTTTGAGACTTTAAACTACGTGCCTAAATTTTTCCAAATGTTGGTCTATAAATTCATGCTTAGGTTGATATGTGGATGTTATCATATTTGGAATAAAAAGAATTTAATTCTTCTTAACATATAGAAAATAATAACAAAGTTAGATGTTACTTCGAATGAAAGCATCAAAGTATAAATATTTGTCAACTCAATACAAAATCAATAGAGAAGTTATCGTCATGAGATTATAAGGGATGATTTGTTTCATATTATTAGATTTTTTTAGGAAGTTTTATTTGGTAATAATTAACTTCTCAAGAAATATGATTTTATTTATTTTAAATTATACTTTTGAAAAGTCATATAACATATAAATGTATGGCTAGATTAGTGGTTAAGACACCATTATCGTTTGATAAGATTTCAAGTTCAAAATTTGCCTTTCTAAGTGCATCCAAAATATCAAAGTTAAGGCTAACCTACACAAAAAGTAATCTAATAAACAGAAGCAATCTAATAATTCCCAAACATTTCATAAACATAAGATTTAAAGAGGTTATGGTTGAAGGTGGAGAAAAAAATCAAAATGAAGTGGTGAAAAGAAAGAGTAGATTGAAGGATGGTAGGTAGAGAGGAGGTTTGGTTTGGTTATGTGTCAAAGGCAAAGTTTCAAGGGGTAATACCAATATGCCCAACACTTATTATATTTACTAAAACCATCTAAACATTCATCATTTCCATGCATTATTATCTCCACTCTCACCACCATTTTCTCTTTACCAAATGTCTTTTTCCCACTTTCTATCTTGTTCAACAAGAAAAAAAATCACTATTTTTCGAGCCGTTAAATTTTGATACGATAATATGATTTGTGGGTGTAAATTTATGATCCGATATAAATAAAAAAAATTAACTTTTATAATATTTATGTCAAGAATGACGATACGATTGAGTCCAACAATAAAGAAAAGTTGAGGTTGAGGGAAGAGATGCAATATCCAAAGCAACATCTGTTTGTATATATATGATACCAATGGACCCACTCATAACATGCAATAAAACCATAGCCATAACACGTTCATATGTGATGCAGAGAAGTCATGAATCTGCAACCAATTTCCAAATTCCAAATCATGTGTTTCAGAATGAACACATCGCACCCGTGATTCCCATTAAGTTTAGATGAAACTACAAATATGATAAAAGACTTGACATTGAATTTCCTCCTGCCAGAACTGAAACTACCTCTAGTAACTGCCACTTCATTTGTGCTTACAGGTTTGAATGTGTCATTCAACTTTTCGTAATCTATTTGACCGTTGCTGAATTTCGACAACAACAAGAAGATCTTTTTCTCGAAAAGTACTTCATTTGGGAGTACCATATTCTTAGATAAGTAAAGCAAGTATAATTTCAGAAGTGGAGTTGAGTGATGTGTTGTTTTTAAGAGGTAAAAAGTGAAATTTTACCAGCTTGATGGAAGCAGATAGTCAACTGAAAGAGAAAGCAGTTTAACAGAAATGATTTTAGGAGTAACTTTAAGTTGAAACTTGGTGCTACAATGTTTGAACATGAAGCCAAAAACATTGACAAACTAATTGAAAGGACAAGAAAGTATACACAACTTTATTTGAGATTCATTAACATCTTCAATCAAGGAGGACCCTCTTCATCTCAATCTATCTTCTCCTGTTTCCATGGAACAGGGAACTAAGGGCCCAATTCACAATCAACAACAGATGCCCCCCACTTTCTTGAACCCTCCCCAAAAAGCAACAACAACAAACATGGCTGAGAACAACAATAACCACACAAATAACACCAAGCCTGCAGAGATCAAAGATTTTAATATTATGATTGCAAACAAAGATGAAAACAACAAGAAACAACTTGCACCAAAAAGAAGTTCCAACAAAGACAGGCATAAGAAGGTTGATGGTAGAGGAAGAAGAATAAGGATGCCAGCTTTATGTGCTGCAAGAATTTTTCAGCTGACAAGAGAATTGGGTCATAAGTCTGATGGTGAGACAATTCAATGGCTTTTACAACAAGCTGAGCCATCAATTATAGCTGTAACTGGAACTGGTACTATTCCTGCTTCAGCTTTAGTGGCTGCTGGTTCCTCTGTTTCAGAACAGGGGACCTCTGTTTCACTGGGATCAAGTTGGCAATCTAAGTTAGAAAATATGGGATCAGGTTTTGGGCCCAGAGATGGTAGATCCAATTGGTCTATGATGACAAGTAATTTGGCAAGAAATAATGCGGGCACTGGTGGTGGAGCTTGGCCATCTGCGACAGGATTCGGATCCGGGTTTTTGAACAATTCTGGTCAGTTTACAACTCCATCTTTTGTGAATGAAAATTCGAATTCCACTCAAAAGTTTGAGTTCCATGGTGTCGAATTCCCAAATGTTAACATGGGTTTGATGAGTTTTTACTCTATGTTAAGTGGTTCTGGTCAGCAAATTCCAGGTTTGGAACTTGGTCTTTCACATCAGGATGGAAATGATGGTAGTACTACCGGTTCGTTAAATGCTCAAGCATTGAGTCAATTTTACCAGCAAATGGGACTGGGCCGTTCTGTTGTAACACCTATGAATCAACAGCAACATGATCGACAACCTCAAGATACGGATGATTCTCAAGGTTCAAGACAGTAGAAAATACTGATATATATTGGAAAGCTTAATAATAATATCTCATAAATGTTTATGAAGAAGAAAAAATTGAGTGCAAGGCTTGTGAAGGATTTGATGAACATTTAGCAGAGGAAATGACTGCAACTACTAAACCTTCTTATGATCAGCAGTTCCACTTCTGTCCAAGTCCGCAAATCAGGTGATTTTGCTATCTCATTTTCTCCATTTTATGCAACTGAAATCCAAAATTCAAAACTTTGTAACAATACTCTTGAATAATTGCAGGATGGAGACTGAAGTGAGCATGGTTTGAAGGTTCAATATATGAGTGTGTTTCACAAATACATTTTTGCGGGAGTGTTCTTCAACAAGTGTGTAATAGTAGCTTGTTCCTGATTCTCTTGAATTTCTGAATGCATGTTTGAAGAGTTTATATATTGTGCTTAAGCATGAAATCACTTATATAGGCTAAAAGATATCTGTCATGGATTTTGTTTATAAACAATATTTTCAAGCTTAGAGAGTTGCATTTTGCATACTAAAACTGTTTGGATATGGTGCTGCTCTCACAATTTGAAAGACTTTTATTAGTTGGGTTATGTAGAATATGTTAAGAGTACAAATTAGTGTGTGATAACTTGAAATTCTGATTATACATTGACTAAGTATGAGATTAGTTTGTGTATACATTAGGCACCTTCTCCTTATAAGCCAAGTTTTAAGAGAGTTATATGTAGTGAATTCATAATAGGTAGTTTCAATGTCACCATCACGTAGAACAGGACCGGAGGAGGCTCATAGATGTTAGATTCAGAAAGGTGTTGGTATGTTAAAACTACTTGCAATTACACATCCAAACTAATGGGATCTGTAAGAATACATAAACCAGGTTCTTCAAATCGTTACGTACATTTTCTGTCGTTTTAAGTTTGATTCTGCATGAGAACTCAGAACTTATAACAGATTAGTATATATCTTCAGGAACTTAGATGTTATTATCCAACATGTTTTCAGGCTCGAATGTAATAATTCTTGCTTCCAGGCAGTAGTTTGCTGGAGTTTGAACTAGTTTAGTTTTCTTGATCGTATAGAGTAAGGATTTGGATCAGCACGAAATGAATTGAAGTAACAATAACATCGTAACAACACCTCCCTCTATTTTTATTTAAAATGATATGTTACATAGTGGAGAACAAAGGGGGCTTCTTGTTGCGTCTATTACTACTATTTTAATTTAGTTTTTATTATATATTTTTCTATAATATCGTCTTTTAATTATATTTCTTCTTATATTATTTTAATTCGTATATTTTCGCCCTGCTAATTCTTCTAATTCCTTCAGAATTTAACTCTGGGCATTTTGCGTAGTGTTGTTTCTTCATTCTTACCAAAGTGGATATAGCAAACGTGTTTGTTAGGAAAAAAAGGCCTGGCACGCAAACATGTTTGTTTTAAAAAAATAATTATATAAACTACTACTAAAAATTTTTGGAAAACCTCATCAAATTTTATAGCATGACATGTTAAGCTGTGAATTCGTGTTAATCGTATTATAATCATGTTTTACTATTTTACACTCAAATTTATATAATTTTTATTACATTATAAACATGTATTCACAAAATGATAATTATCGTATCAACGCGACAAGTGTTAAGGTGGACACTATATGTAAGAAAATGATGAACACAAAGGGGCAAGTTGGGCACAATGATAGTGGTCCAAATGATCCAGTGGTGTTTATGGACCACCTAAGCCAACATAAAGTTGACCCAATCCAGTCAGAAGATGAGACCATAACCAAAAAATTACAGGAACGTATAAATTTGAATTTAAAATGATAGAAATATTAGCTATTTGTTTATTTCTGTTAATATCAGTTAAAGTTTTGGAAATATGAAAATGTCCGATTTTGAGTTTGCAATTGTAAAAATTTCAGGGTATATTTAGTATTCATAGTAGTTCATTATTGTTCATATGCCGATAGAATAAAAAGTGATATTTTTATATTTTAGAACATGAAATCTGACATTCATATAATTGTGAACTAGAATCTTGTCAATCAACAAAAATCAACAAAATACACACTGGTATAATTGTTTGAAACATAACATACTCTCTTTCCAAACATATGTTTTGTCAGTTTTGTGCAACAAAAGCCCCTTTCTATACAAGTGCCATCCATCTCACAATCTTTAATTTACTTCATTTCTCGATTTTGATGTTTTCCTATTCATAAATGACCATTTTTATTTTGTGATGACAATGTTTTTGGAGTTCCTTGTGAATCAAACTCACCAACCAATTAATTCAACCAAAAACCAACCTCATATAACTGAATATTGTATATGTATTTTTCATATTGAAATCGTATTGTATTATTTTAATTTATTAAATTTAATATACAAAAATAGTGGTAAGAAATGGTTAATATAATTTTATATTTATTTGAGGGAAATATTTTTAAAAAATATATATTAGTGGCTATATCATTTTTCTTTGACTTTTAAATATTTCTTTTAATTTATTTTCTGTTGATATTGGACAGCAAAAAAAGAGAAAAATATTTTAAGAGGAAATAATTCCTAGTAATCTGAAAAAAAAAAGTACCATACTCACTGTTAACAATTTCTTACACGATAAAGCGATTTGTAACTACACGATTAAGATACGACACGAATTATACGAATTTAATTTTAATAATATTTATATTACTAATAATAATATGTGATTAAAATACCGATTATGAAATCATTACCATCGTCCCAAAATTGACATGACATGTGGAAGAAAGAGGCTTATTCATATGACTTAATTGCCATAACAGCAAGCAGAGTGGTCCTTTGTACCTTTACTTCATGTTATGAATTTATTGTCTCCCATATGTTTTATACGTTAATAATTTTAAATTTATTTTCTGAATATAAATCACCTCATAGATCAACAATTTATCATTTTTTCCATTAATTGTTTGAAGTTGGATAAGCTATTGAAGAACTGACGAAATAATTGTTTGAAGTTGGAAAATTAGGAGAGCAGAAATGGGAGTGGATGACTGAAATATTCCAGAAATAAACAGGCAAATCAAACAAGGGAAAGGACAGAGCAAATGAGGGGGCAAAGGTTGCTTTTTACAGTCACAAAAGGATCCCTACAGCTTAGCAGAATCCAGCTCCAAAGGGAAACCAACCTATACACAGAGATATAGGCCTCACCAACTCCTAAATCTACTTTCAAATCTGATTCTCATAGCACACCAAATCTTGCTAGATTTTTGCATGCATTCAAGGATTGACCTTCTGAATTTAAATTTCATACCTGCTGTCTCTTGAGGACATTTAAGTTTAACCTATGAAAGAAATGAGTAAAATTTGTTGGCGTATTTATGTTATATGCGTATATGTTTTTGCGGTGATTGTGTATTTTCAAATAGTTGTAACGATACTTGAGTTTTTTAACGAATTAATTTAAATTAGGATTTTTATGTCCACTTGGGAAGATATCTATTTTTAAAAATAAAAATATTCAATTTTTTTTGGTTATTGTTTGAAGTGTTTGTTATAGGTAATGAGTATGTTATATGTCCATCCAAAACTCTTCGTCTAACTCAAGAGCCACCACCTGACCACCACTCACAACACACGCTCATTCTCACACCACAATATACTCACCACTCTCCCAATTTCCAGCTTTTCCATTTATAGTTACTACTTTCCAACTCTAACCATTTTCTTTATATCTTCTCTTCTTTATCTTTTGCTTTCAAACTCTTATTATTTCGTAGAATGGATTGTTGGTCATCTTCTCTCACTGTAGATGATGAGTTTGAGAAGCTTGTGATTAGAATGAACCCTCCAAGGTAGTCTTTTTATTCTTTTTGTTGGTTTAAACCAATTTGGATTCGTAAAGATTCAAAATTGAGCTTTTTTTTCATTGAATTGAAGTGAGTTCTTGTGTTTTCATGTAAAGATTGGTCCTTTATGTGAATGGAATGAAATAAAGAAACTTTTGCGGATTCGGGTTTTTTTTTTTGATAAGGTGCTGTTTTTATTTGTGTTTCATTTGCAGGGTTACTGTTGATAATTCTTCTAGCAGGAAAGCTACTTTGATTAAGGTATACTTTGAAGATTCTTCTTTGCAAATGTTTTAGCTGAGCAGTTTTGATGAGGTTATTGGTTTATGAGCTGAAGTTTGTGTTCTTTTTTGTGATTTTCAGGTTGATAGTGCTAATAAGAGAGGAAGTTTACTAGAAGTGGTTCAAGTTTTGACTGATATGGATCTTATAATTCGTCGAGCTTACATTTCTTCTGATGGAGAATGGTTTATGGATGGTTAGTTTTTGGTTCTTTGTTTTTAATTTGATTTTTGGTGGATTTTTATTGAAACTATGTGCCTTATTTAGTGTTTGTCAATGGCTGTTTGTAGTGTTTCATGTTACAGATCGTCATGGAAATAAGCTTTCTGAGGACGATGTGGCAGAGAAAATTCAACAGGTAGATCTGCAGCATCATTTCATGTTTGAACAATATTCATTTGCAGTTAAATGAAAATATATTTCAGAAAAGATGCTGAATGTGAATCTGGAATTCTTATTGAAGCTCAATTTCACCTTATTCTATGAGATCTATATAATAGATACCAATAAATAGTGCCTATTATTTGATGTTATGACATCAATCAGTAGAAAAACTAGCTTGATGGAGTGCATTTATTCTGTTTTTCTGCTTATTTCCTGCTTCTTTCCCTCAAGTCTTTACCACGCTAAGTTGTACTGTTGTACATATGTGGAGTGAGTCTAGTTCATCATTACTTTATTTGCCAGCTATATTGATCAAACTGTCTAATGTGACTCATCATACGTATATAACAAATTGACCAAACCATGAAGAAACAATGGGTTGTTGTGCGGGCTGTTCTGTAAAGTTTAGAGAAATCATACGTGGATCCGTGTGAGTGCCAAGTCATTTGACGTGTTAATTTACATGTGATGTTGCAGTCACTGGGGCCAAGAGCACGTAGTTTCCGTACCTTGAGAAGGTCTGTTGGTATTCAAGCTGCTGCAGAAAATACAACAATTGAATTGACGGGAAGGGACCGTCCAGGGTTGCTCTCTGAGGTTTTTGCAGTTCTAGCCGACCTCAAGTGTAACGTTGTGGCAGCAGAAGTGTGGACCCATAATTCGAGAATGGCATCTGTGGTTTATATCAATGACGATGCCACCGGAATGCCAATTGATGATTCCGATAGGCTTGCCAACATCAAAAAACTCCTTCTTTACGTTCTTAAAGGGGATAGAGACAAACAGAGTGCAAATACAGCTGTGTCTGTAGGTTCCACTCATAAGGAAAGAAGGCTGCACCAAATGATGTATGCTGATCGTGACTATGACTTGGGAGCTGCGGATTGTGGATCAACTAGTGAGCGTAGCAAATCCTTTGTGACAGTGGAGAATTGTGCAGATAAGGGATATACTGTTGTCAATTTGAGGTGTCCGGACCGCCCAAAACTACTCTTTGATGCAGTATGCACATTAACAGATATGCAATATGTGGTATATCATGCAACAGTTATTGCTGAAGGAACAGAAGCTTATCAGGTTTTTCTTCGTCTCTCTTGATATTTTTCCTCTGTTCTTCTTAGTTGTTTAATAATCTCTAGTTCGACAAAAATAAATGCTTCTGTTCACTGTACTTAACTGCTTCTCATTCTCTGTATAATGCAGGAATATTACATTAGACACATGGATGGATCGCCTATTAGTTCTGAGGCAGAAAGGCAACGGGTGATCCATTGTCTGGAGGCTGCCATGAAGAGGAGAAATTTTGAGGTACAAACGTGTCCGTGCCCGATTGGTTTGCTAGTTTCAGTATATTTCTATGGCGTCTGAAGTTATGAACAATTCATATGCAGGGCATAAGACTAGAACTTTGTGCTGAAGATAGGGTTGGTCTTCTATCGGACGTGACTCGCATATTTAGGGAACACGGTCTATCAGTCGCTCAAGCTGAGGTTACCACGAGGGGTTCTCAGGCAGCGAATGTTTTCTACGTGACCGATGCATCAGGACATCCCGTAAAGAGCGAAACAATTGAAGCAGTTAGGAAAGAGACTGGGATGAGTGTGCTTCGCGTGAAAGAAGAAGGTTACTCCAAATCAGCACCGGAGGAAGGCGGCAGGTTCTCTCTGGGTAATATCTTCCGCTCTAGATCAGAAAAGTTCCTTTATAATCTGGGTCTAGTGAAGTCTTGTTCTTAAGCAGTAAATTAGCTCAACTAGGTTCAATCAGTATCTGTACATGTTGGTTTAGTATGCTTAATCGCATAGTTGCTTCTTAGGATAGGATTTCTGATTAACCTTTTGTCAGATTGCTCCAAAGGGGCTTTGTAAATGCAACCATTCTTATTTCTTGTATTAAACAGACAAGATCATAATGATATTATGAATAAATCATTTGAAAAAACATCTGATCTTATCATAATGATTATCTATATAGTGAGTGTTAAGAGGAGAAACAAAGTAGGCGACAGAATCTTAATTGTATTAATTAATGGAAGGAAAAGGTATAAAAAGAAGATGAGGGAGAAAGAAAGGACAAGTTTTGAACTGTCACTTTCTTTTCTTCTTGTCGTAGCCGTGACGATAGCAACTGAGGATCCACGTGTCACTACTGGGTTCACATACTACTCTGCCGCCACTAATGCTGCGGTCTTAAACTCCTTTTGAAGAGTCTGTGCGCTTCCCAAAAATATCTTCATTCACATGATAATATAATTTGATTAAAAATTATTAAAATAAATTGATAATATTCAATTTTCTAACAGTAAAATAAATTATGATGTTAAATATTTAAAGATATAAATAAAAGAGGAGGATATTGAGGAGAGGGAGTCACATGGTAAGGATCTTGAGGAATCCACCTCGAAGCAAGCAAGATTCCAACTTTCAGACCAAAATTGACGCAAAGTCTTCAGTTTCGTTATCGCTACTCATAAATTAAAATTTTAATAATAAAAATAATTATAGTCCTTAAATGTAATAAAAATAAATTTAAAATTTTAATTTATTTTATAAAAACAATTTTTCTTTTATATAATTAAAAATAAATTTTAATTTTAAATTATTTTATAAAATATAATTTTAATTTATATAATTTATAAAATTTAATAAAACAAAAATAATCTACAATAAAGTTAGTCTTTATATTAAAAATCACTACTAATATATCATCTTTTGCATGCGTCGTTAATTTGCACACCACAGAAATTTACTAAATAATCTCATATTAATAAAACTTAATTATTTGGCAATATATTTATTTTATTATTTATTTATTTTAATTCCGATTTCCCTAGGAATGAATATAATGGTACAATAGTTCATGTGAGGAATACAGATAAAAATACTGAGTTAAAGGTACAAGTAAAAGTTTTGACAAATATTATCATATTCAGTGGTAATGGGGGCTGAACTTGGTAGAGCGGACTACGGTTCGATCCCCCGCAACGTCGATTGGAAGGGAAATGAACCTTAACCCCCAACTCCTTCCCGAACCAGATTAGTCTCGGCCCAGTGGGTCGAGGATACCGGAGCTTGACAAAAAAAATAATAATCAATCGATGATTGAACCAAAAAAATTTAATAGTTTGTTGACTTGGTCAAGCTGATATTTACTGACTGAATTACTAATATATTTTGTTTCAAACCGAATTACTAATAATTTATAAACAATAAAAATAAATATATACGCGTACAAAATAATTTAATTTTTAAAATTATTCTATTTCAATACTTAAAATTGGTCTCATCTACGGTTGAACTAATTGGTTCATCAATTCTCCTCCACTTTGATAATGATGCATTTACAAATTAATTTGAATGGTAAAATCGAATCAAATCAGCGACCGATTCACAATAACATCTGCATCATTGTTGGACGAACAAAGACGGGCTTCTTTGTTCTGACAAGGTCACGCAAGCTTAAACAAGTTTGGCCCATGGACTAATTGAAAAGTACACTAAAGTGATCCAGCCGCACAAAAATATGTTGGAAATTTTATGACTGCAGGTCAATTTACAAATTTATAATTATTAAAATGTAATGTTTCCATTTAAACAACCTTAGGAAACAATTGCCAATAATACCATCTAAAATAATTTCTTTTCCTGTATTGACACATATATATTTATCAAATCTGTTAAGATTCTTGCTAAACCATTGTTACTTGCTCATGGTTGTGTATGCTCCTCTCTAACTGTCCCTCATGGTTTAAAATAATCGAAGCATCGCAATCATGAAAGTGCCGTCGGAGGCCGACACCAACTCAAGAACAAAGAGGCAACAAATGTCTTCTCTTTTATGTTTTATTAATGAATTCTTTCTAATTGCAAATAACAAACTATTATATTTTCTCCTCAATGTAATAGAATGGGACTCCAAAACATCTGCGAGTGAAGGATTAATTTAATAAAATTATTAATTATTCAAATTGAAAACACCTAAACTGTTAATCATTAAAATTGGAAACACCTCCTGCACTCGCAACCTCCTTCTCCAACATCACCAATTCCGTAAAATCATCTTCACTCGATTCTTAGATGTAATCATAACTGTTATCATCCTCGTCGTCGGTTTCTTGCTCGAGAACCACAACTTTTCTTACAATCCAAGGGCCTTTCACGACCTTGAACAGAATCGTTCCCATTGATGAACTAGTAGAAGAGAGAATCGAGAGAAATAGGATAGTCGGTGGCGCCGAGAATTTGGAGATTAACTGTGAAAATGAAGGACTTATGAGGCCATTGGATTGGGATTTTTAAGGAAAGTGAGACTTGGATGTGGGTGAGCAAGTATGTCATCTAATTTTATAGTGGATTTGTACACTGAGAGGGTGTTATTTAAGTAGTTGTCAAATTTTAGGTAAATGTTTATATGGATTGCGTTAGAGGAAAGTTTAGTAGTTTAAGATTGTGACCATGTACTTTATTCAATTTTATGACTGCACAGACAAATCTTGTAGAGAAACAGCCTAATCCGAGAAATGCAACAACCACCTCATTTCTTCTCGCACAAAAGTGAAAAACAGTGATCTCGAGCTGAAGAGAATGGCGAAGAGCTATCAGGCATCAGACATTGGGAGTTCGCCGCAGTCAGCGATAACCACCTTCTTTCTGGGACGGTCTCCTCTATCTGTCTCTTGCGACTCGATCAGCTTAACCACATCCATGCCTTCTAGGACTTGACCAAACACAACGTGCCTTTGATCCAGCCATGGCGTCTGCAATTTACTAGAATGATAACATGAGCGAACAAATAGCAACCAATCCCTGAAAGATTTCCAGCTCCTCTATCACAAAAATTATTGCAAGTTGAACATTCCAGTATGTAAGCGTGTACGACAGGAAATTAAGGAAAAGAAAACCACCAATAGTACAGACGACTCAGCCAATTGTAAATGTAAGATGACAGTATATGTTATATCTACTGTTGATTTACCTTGACAGTACAAATGAAAAATTGGCTGCCATTGGTATTGGGACCTGCATTTGCCATACTAACAATTCCTGGTCCTGCATGGGCCACTGCAAGAAAGTAATGTGTTTCAGAATCAATCATGCAAATGCCAACAGATGAACATGGTAGCATAAAGCATGTAAAAGGCGAAAAATTGACTGATAGATGGAATCCAGGAAACATCAGAAAGCAAGACAACGAAGTTTCATTTTCAGATAAACATGAATGAACGATCATATATCCTTATCTTCACCATTCCTCAACCAAGATTCATAAATCAAGTGGTACAAAACTTTTAAAGAGTGAAACCAGGCATGAAATTACATTTGAAGTTTTCGTCTCTAAAAGTTCGTCCATAAATGCTTTTGCCTCCAGTTCCCTGCAAAAAGTTTAAAATACTAAATGATTACTGCCAAAACCGGAATCCCATCCACGAAATTCCACTCGTGATTTCTGAGACATTAAATATTAATCATAAAACTGAAATGAGCTTCACTTCAGAAAAGAACACCCACATTTCCCTTGTCAAAGTCTCCTCCCTGAATCATGAAATCCTTGATTACACGGTGGAAGGTTGAGTTTTTGTAACCAAAACCCTTCTCTCCTGAACAAGCCACACAAAATAAAGCTAAACACTAAAAACAAAATATCTTAAAAGAAACGAAAACTAAACAACTTCTTCCAAACCAACCTGTGCATAAAGCACGAAAGTTCTCCGCCGTTTGCGGCACATCATCACCATACAATCCAATAACAATTCTACCAGCTAATTTACCAACTGGATTCCCAATACTTATATCAAAGTACACTTTATTTGTCACCTTTGATTGTAAATCCGCCGCCTAAAAATCCAACAAAATTCAACACAATTTCACATTAAGCACAATCCTAACTATCCATTATTTCATAATATCAATCTTTTTAGTCTAAACTAAACACATCCACAATAATTAATGTAACAAAAAAATAATAATAACAATACTAAGACCCAACAAGAAAAATTTTACCTCAGCACTAGCTCTAATTGAGCTGAAAGCACGAACATTTCTCTGAGAAATTGACTTCTTCGTAGGAACAATAGGAATTGAGACTGAAGAAAACAAACTTGATGAAGAAAATGAAACATTAGTTGACAATGTGTTTAGTCTAGTTGTCGTTGAAATGAGTTTTGAGCTCGAAGCTTTGACCCATGACTTGTTTTTTGGACTTGAGAGAGAATCCACATTAGACTGCAGAAAAAAGAACAAACTTTATCATTTTTAACGTAACAAACATAAAATTTTCGAGTGTTTAATTAATGAGAAAATGAAGAAAAATGTAAGAAAGTGAAGAAAGATTAAAACTTTACCTGAATTGTGAAAGAGGTTGCCATTGAATGAGATGGGTTAGTTTTGTTTTGGACAATGAGTTAATAAAAGTGTGTGTTGAGTTGTGTGTGTTATAGACTGGAAGTGAAGACATGTTTAAGTTCGAGAAAATCTAGAAATGAAAACTCAGGTTCGGATTTTAGATGTAATGACTAAATTGTCCTTTTAGTATCTTGTAAGTAGAATATTCGTTAAGGCATTGTTTGGATATTGATTGTAAGCTTCACTGTAAAACTACCGAAGAGTTTCACATTCTTTCCACATGGCATTTAGGCAGTTAAAACCAGTCATTCCAAGCTTTACAATCGATTCTCTCTCTCACCTTTCTCATTCTTCACCACTAGCTCTCACTCTTCTCTCTCCAAAACAATCTTCCATCAAAAGGTTTAGCTCAACAAAAATGTCTGCTGCGGCTTCTCCAGCAGAAAAAAGACCAATTGCAGCTAATGTCATAGATTCCCACCTTCACATATGGGCTTCTCCTCAAGAGGTACCTCGAACTCAATTCAGTTTCTCTCGTTTTGTTATTTGCCTTTGAATGTTTAGGAAGATTCTGTTTTTTCTTTCTAACTTTGTCTCTCTATTCTTGATGGTGTGCTTTGATTGTAACTAAAGGCTGCAGATAAATATCCTTATTTTCCCGGCCAAGAACCCACAATACCTGGACATCTTGATTTCTTGATGAAGGTACGGATTTTACTGAGTTATATATGTTCCTGCATGTTATGTGAGTTCGTGCTTCTCTGTTGTGGAATTTTTAGAATTTGAGGTAACTGTGAATATCCATTAAGTGAATCTCTTTAATCCTGATAATGTCATTATAGTTCATGAAATAGAAGTAAAACTTGGTAATCTTGATTGTGAAAGTATGATTTTTCCTATTGTGTAGCTAAATTTTTTACAGTTGTATTACTGTTTCTCAGAACATGGAAGATGCAGGTGTCGACGGTGCTCTCATTGTGCAACCAATTAATCATAAATTTGATCATTCTTTAGTGGCAAGGTCTGGTACTGCTCTTATTTCTCATAGATGCATTCCTTCCACATGCATTTGTGGAAATGAATTTAGCTTACTGCCCCAATGTTTCAGTGCTCTGAAGAAGTACCCAACACAATTTGTGGGCTGCTGCCTTGCAAATCCAGCAGACGATGGAAGTGGTGTGAAGAATCTTGAACAACTTGTCTTGCAGGTGAGTTCAAGGTACAATGATAAGCACTCTAATGTTTTTAAGAAATGATGCTAATATCTTGATTAAATGATTTTAACTTACTTTTTTCCTGAACTTGTTTACGAACGCAAGGATGGTTTCCGTGCTGTTCGTTTTAATCCATAATTGTGGCCGTCCGGTCAGAAGGTAATGTTTTCCATTTACGAATTCCTGCTTCTGATTATCATGAATCTCGTTACTTGATACAGAAAACTAAGCTTCCAGTTCTTAAAACACTTGTTTAATTTACGAGATTAGGCTATTTAAGTGTTGTTCAATATCCAGTGCTTGAACTTGTACCAGAATTTAATGCTTGATGGTCTCTGCAGATGACAAATGATGTCGGGAAGGCATTATTTTCCAAAGCTGGAGAACTAGGCATACCAGTTGGTTTCATGTGTTTTAAGGTGACGATTTTATGTCTCATACTCAACCAATTTACACAGAGTGAAACGTATTTATACGACTTTTTTCTTAATTAATCAGCACAATGAGTAACAGGGCCATGTTTTGGCAGGGTCTGAATCTTCAT
>CANYCX011933193.1:0-15208 GCA_948193385.1 Breynia disticha f. nivosa | reverse complement strand
CAGCTCAGACTGACACCTTTTTGTCCTGGTTGGCTGGGATTTTTTGGATGAATATAAAGTCGAACTTCGACGCAATTTAATTTAGCATCCACCTTCGACGCAGACCTCCATGCTGCAAAACCACCAATTTCTTGTAGTGTCCGTTTAGTCCTATCTCCTCCTGGAATATTTTGTGATAAGTACTATAGAAAAACATAGATAGTAATATAGTCAAATTATCTCATCAACTTGGCCTTCAAATTTCCAAGATGAATGCACAGATTCTAGCACGTGAAATCTTAACTCAACTTACGTACTTCTCCTTCAAACTCATTCCTCCAACAAGATTATACTTCCAACTACTCATCTACATACCTTCAAACCTTACACAACTTCTACGAAACTTCTAATTATTTAATTAACCACCTTTAAATTGTATTTTTCTCTTTAAAATTTTTATCTAATCCACTCTATGGATCTCATTTAAATATTTGTATGTATATATATATATATATATAAACTGGACTTGTATTAAAAGTTAAAAATATCATCAATTTTTGAAATTTAAAGAGAAAAATTTCAAAATAATATATTTCTTATTTTTCTAAATTCTATATTTTGAATTATTTTTGATAATCTCATAATTTATGAAGTTTTAATGGAATTTTTAACTTTGCAAATGTTAAAAAAAAAGATAACCACACAATTGTTTAACATTATTAAGGAGTATTAATTAAGGACAAAAAATCTGATCAAATACGAAGATATAACAATGTCACAAATGTATGTTCGTACAATGCACAGATATTGATATTAGTCGTTAATTTTTTAGATTTTCTATTCCAGTTGTATTTTCTCAATTTTCAGATTTTAATTTTAATTCTGTAGCTATTTATTGATTATTTAGCAGTAAATAGTAAATCCAAATAAATTTAATGTTGAAACTTAAAAATAATTTTTTTCAAATTTTCTAATGATTAAGCACGTGATAATTTTTACCAAAAAAAAAGCACGTGATAATCGCATTATATATATAGTTTAAAGCTTGACATTTACAAGAAAATGGCATGTCTTATATACATTTCGTTACAATAATAATAATTTTTTTTACAATTTATATATGTTAGTTTTTTTTTTTTATCTTCTTTAATATCCTTTTATGAAAAATCAGCAATCCTGTTTAAATATATTTAGCAAACCATTGTGTAGTCTACAACCCTTAAAGCAACTACGTACTTAAGTGTGTATAACAATTCATATTTACATTTTTGTCAATTATATTGCATCATAATTGTGTAACTGTGACCTTAAAAACCATCATTTATAAATTATCGTATAAAGACATGAGCGTATAATTTGGCCGTGTAAGTTATTGGAATATACGAATTCGACGTTTTTGTCCCGATATCTTCTATCCTAACTCAAATTTTTTAAAATTCGTAAAAATACACAACAACATAAAAATGTTGGGAATATAAAAGAGTATAAGAGTATCCCACATCAAGCAATAGAAGAGTAAAAAATAGTTTATAATGACGTAGATTGTCAACCTTATACAAACTAATTAGTTTTGTATTAGAGGATTCACAACTTTTATTGTTCATAAATCTAAAGACGTGTGAACGAGATCATGGACTTTAAAAAAAATAGATACTAAACACAACACAATTCAAGTTACAAGTTATTACATTTGTTTTCAAGATAAAATGGAAAAAAAAATAATTAAGAAATTAAACCTAGTTGGAAACAAAACCATAATAATCAGTATAATTACTTGTCTTTGATTTCTCCACTACACGTGCTTTTGTGTTAATATGTATGATATCATTACATACACGCAAGCCGTTACGCTTGACTCTCAACAATACTTGAACGTTCCTTAACATTTTCTTCATGGAATTACAAGTTATTGCTTTTCCACCTATTCATAGATTTCAATCTGACCAAACCTAAAAAAACCAATTGAAACCGACTTTTCCATTCTTGTCTCCTTTGTGTTTATACCCTGTCCAATCCCACTGCTTATAAATACTCCATTCTTGAGCTCTGTGTTTCAACTTTCATACCAAAAACGCATCTCTAAATTCACTTGCGACTTGGTTTACTACTTTGGCTCTGTGATAATTTCTGAAACTAATAATATTCACAATGGAGATCAGAGCACAAAACCTGTCGAGGATGGCAACCAATGAAGGTCATGGCGAGAACTCTTCGTACTTTGATGGGTGGAAGGCTTATGATAGAAACCCTTTTCACCCAACCAACAATCCTGGTGGTGTTATCCAAATGGGTTTAGCAGAAAACCAGGTTTGCTCCTTTTGTTTTACCCATATATTGTTAACTCATAGCATTGGAAATAGCATGCATGCATGCAATAATTAACATGCAGTATTCACCATATTTGTCATTTTTTTGCAGCTTTGTCCTGATTTAATAAAAAAGTGGATTAAAAATCATCCTGAAGCCTCTATTTGCACCCCCGAAGGAGTTCATGAATTCGAACGGATTTCGAACTTTCAAGATTATCATGGTCTGCCCGAGTTCAGACAGGTAAAACTAAAGAATAATTAACGTTAATCAAAGATTAATGAACCACAAAACATATGTTCTGTCAACATTATTCGTGTAATAACATATATATCTGCCATGCATGTCATTCAGGCAATTGCAAAGTTTATGAGCACTGTTCGAGGTGGTAGAGTAACGTTCGATCCCGATCGAATCGTGATGGGCGGAGGAGCTACCGGAGCGAGCGAGGTGATCATGTTTTGCCTGTCGAATCCCGGGGATGCCTTTCTTGTTCCCTCGCCATACTATCCAGCGTAAGAAGAAATTCTTTATGCAATCAAATTAAACTTGTCAATAACGGTAGTTGAACGATATAGATTGTTCAACCAACAGAAAAAAAGTCTTGGTAATTCAATTTTGCTTGTCCTGGTGTGGAAACACGTCGAAACAATCTAGTTATTATAGTTTTCGTCAAGTTGCAGATCATGCATATTAAAGCAAAAAAAAGTGAGAGAAAGGAAACAGGTGTATGTTATTTTGGTAAAATGGTCAACGAATCTCACCAAACAAAAAGACTGGAGAGAAAGAGAGAGGTTAATTTGAACTATTCTAGTAGAGAAAATGTTGACTAATTAGCATTAATAAATTTTAACTATAAGTCCTAGTTTGGAAGCTGCTGGCAATATTGTTTCCATGTTCAAACTGTTGATGCTTTGTATTTTACAGCTGGATTTGAGGAAAATTGCTTGCCAAGTTCTTGAATTTCTGTTTTCCTAAAAAGACAAGAATTATGCTTCATACCAACCTCTTTCTGTTTTTCCAAATGAACAATTAATCTTGTTCTAATTATGACTACTTTCTCCATTATTATTGTAAGTTTATATGGATTTACCGAAAAACAATTTGTGACTAAAAAATTGTTCACATGATATTTTGCGACCACGCGGTTATTACAAAACAGTATTTAGCGAGTGGTGGTCGCTGAATTTAACTATTACATGGTGCTAAATATTAGTGCCCAACAATTTTGCGGTCAAATTTTGATCGTTAATTGTTTTTAACGACCATATTTTGGTATTAAGACCAAACTTTTGATCATTAATTTGCATAATTTTGTAATGCATTAATGTAATTAATAAGTGATGTTGATGGAATGAACAATATTATTTATTTTCTAAAATGATCATGATTATTGTCTTTCGTTATCTAATCGAATTAACTTTTTCATTACAGATTCAACCGAGACTTATGTTGGCGCACACGAGCACGAATTATTCCAGTCCATTGTTATAGCTCAAACAATTTCAAGATAACAAGGGAAGCACTGGAAGAATCATATAAGAAAGTACGAGCAGAAGGCATTAATGTTAAAGGTTTGATCATTGCAAACCCTTCAAATCCACTAGGCACATCACTGGACAGACAGACACTTAAAGAACTTGTGAGCTTCACGAATGAGAAGAACATTCACTTTGTTTGCGACGAAATCTATGGGGGTAGTGTCTTCGACTTGCCTGATTTCATAAGCATCTCCGAAATCATCCAAGAAATTGATTGCAACCGTGATCTCATCCACATCATCTATAGTCTCTCCAAAGATATGGGACTTCCAGGATTCCGGGTCGGAATTGTTTACTCATACAACGATAAAGTTGTTCAATGCGGTCGTAGGATGTCAAGTTTCGGATTAGTTTCTTCACAGACTCAACATTTCCTCGCATCAATGCTCTCTGACGAAGACTTCGTCGCCAACTTCCTGAAGGAAAGCTCAAGAAGGTTGAAGAAAAGGCGCGATGACTTGACAGAAGGCCTCGAAAAGTTAGGAATCAATTGCTTGAAAAGCAATGCAGGACTTTTTGTATGGATGAACTTACAACACCTTCTTGACGAACCAACTTACAACGGAGAATTAAAGCTATGGAGAGGGATTATCAACGACGTCAGGCTCAACGTTTCGCCAGGAATGTCGTTCCATTGTGCCGAGCCAGGTTGGTTCAGGGTGTGCTTCGCGAACATGGATGATGAAACAGTGAAAATAGCACTGGACAGAATCAAATCGTTTGTAGTCGGCGATGGAAAGAAAGAAAAAGAAAAGGAGATTGAAAATAAGGGGTGGAAGAAAGAGAATTTACGACTCAGCATTCCTCCAAGCACTCGTGGGTACGAGAAAAAAGGAATGGGATCGCCACTCATCAAGATGTCACCTCACTCTCCGATTCCACACTCCCCTCTTGTTCGAGCAAGAACCTAACCGAGTTTAAAGACTCACTTGGTTAGAGTAAGTGAAGAGTAAAAGTTAGAACTTTCCTAAAAATAGACAAAATAAGTTCATTTTGGTTTGTTTTTAGTTATTAATTGATTATTTTTAGGAATTAAATTATACAAATTAATTGGCTTTTGGACAAAATCTGGTTAGGTAGGTTTTGTGGGAATAATTTGTGGCTAAGTCTTTTTTTAATCACAATTAAATTGTGATCACATGTTTAGGGTATTTCATAAGTATGGAGAAGGGAATTTTTTTTCCTTTTTTTGAGTTAAACTGTCCAGGGTGGATCAGTTTATCTTTGATTGTATCAATTTGATGTACTTGCTCTTTATACTAAATTAAAATAATTGATTTTTATTTTTATTTTGTCTATATTAAACTAGATTTTTTATAATAATATTTAAATATATGCCGAATATTTTATTAATGAGTTTAAAATTGGGAGATTCGGAGAGTAGTAGAGTCCATAAGCTACATGAAAAATTCCGACGAGATTCGAATCTAAAAAATAGTTGGATGAGAGAGTGTGTTAAAAAATAAGATCATCACATTTGTGGAAACTGACACCGACCAATTTAAGTGGACCATATGTGTTTCTTTAGCTGACCATCCAACAATTGTCCCAATTTGATGCTTCTTTTGCATCCATTTGCTGGTTTTTTTAATAAAATTTTAGAAAAGACGTGGTACTAATCAACGAACTGACAATAGAGAATCTCAAAAAGACCTAGTGAACCAGCAGATTAGAGTCTATATATCTTCTTTAGCATCGCTAAAGCCAAAGATCAAAACTCGTACTCTCACTGTACTGTTTGACTTTTTTGCCAATAAACTCATCAATGAAGTTTATATTTGGCGGTGCAAACGAGGAAGGAACCTACTTTATAAAATACTCATACCAACATTATTAATTTAGACTTATTTTTTAAAATCAAATATATGTTAAAAAATAAAACAAGAGAATTAATTAAAAATAATTAAGAGTATTTTAAGAAAAATATTAATAAATAAATAAATTATTATTTTTAAAAAATAAAAATTTAATATTAAATTAATAATCTAAAAAACATATGAAGTATATGAGATGTGACATCTGAAATGACATATCATAGAATCTTTATTAACTTTATTTATTTGTTGTTGCTTTTTTCAGAACTTATAGTCCTACTTTTCCGGTACTTTTATTATAATTCCTTTCAAATAAGAGACTCATTAAAATAATAAATTTTGATTGTTTGATACAGTAAAAATAAATCTGAGTTATTAATTTATTTAATAAAAATAATTTTTATTTTATATAAATTGTATAATTTTAATAAAATAAAGAAGAAGACTTATTGAGTTTCTCTTCGTTGTCATCATATTCAAACTTACCATACTTTTCCCATCATTACTACTTGCAAACATTGAGATTTTAGAAAGCTGACAGACAAAGGTAGCCAATATGTAACATTTCACATTTGTATTTCATAACATTTCATTTATAAATAGATAATTAAAATTAAAGTGACTTAGTAATAAAGTATTTATTTAGTACAACCACTTAGTGGACACGAGGGTTAATAATAGTGTAATTATATAAAATAAATAAATTATATATATTATAAATATATACTTTTTTTATCTCATAATAGATGTTTTAGTTTTTTTATATTATATGTCATTTTATATTATCAATACAATACTTAATAATTTATTTTATTATTATCATTATTAATTTTACATTTTTAATATAAATTTGATTTAGTTGTTATTTTAATATTATCAAGTAAAAGAGAATAATAGTTAATTAAACACTAACTTAAGACATCTTAAATATATTTTTAATCTGTGTGTAAAATCTTAAATGACATTATGAGACGGAGGAAATAATTTTAAAACCTTGTCATGTTTGCAAATATTTTTGTGGTGTGTTGTGACTTAAATGTTTGGATGCTTATGATGATATGAATTATGGTTGATGGTTGTTCTGGCTCCATTAAAATTCTGTTGGGAGAGCTTTGCCACTCTTGTAGTCTTGTTCGGTTTGAACGAGAATTAGCCTGAGCTACCTAGAGGTTTAGACCAAATAAAAATGGTTGATATCTTACACAAAAAGATGATAAACTAATATCTTTTCTGTTTCTTCTCTACTTTCCTCTCTTCCATTTTCAATCCAACAACTCCTGAAATTATTATGCTCCAAATAACACCATTAAAAGAGATAAACCTTACCAAACAAAAACACTAAGAAATGAAATATATGAACAGATATCACACTGCGTAATTAATACATTGATTACCAAGTTCCAAAATTTTCAATTTATTCTCTCTACTCTTACTTCTGAATGATAATGGCAAATGAGGCATCACCATTTATATATACAGTCTCAGATGTTTGCCTCACACATTGATGAGTTTTAAAAGCTCCCATCACCAACCATCAAATCTGCATTTCCAAGCCAATTAATTAACAAATAACGCAAGCATTTGGATTCTCCTCAATGCTCTGAACATAGTAGTAAGTGGTGAGGTGAGGATTGTAAGCTTTGTACGCCTTGACAAGCTCTAACACAGGGTCAGGCTGCATCGGCGGCGGAGCGGCCGCTGCGGCGTCTTTCTTCTTCTCTTCTTCGTTCTTCCCTTCTTTCTTCTCCTCTTCTTTCTTGGGTTCTTCTTCTTTCTTTGCCGCCTCGTCTTTCTTCGCTTCGTCTTTCTTCTCTTCCTCCTTTTTCCCCTCCTCTTTCTTTCCTTCGTCTTTGGCAGGCTCGTCCTTCTTCGGCTCTTCTTTCTTCTCCGGCGGATTCGCTGGACCTACTGATATTATGTCCGTTTGCCAATATTTTCTCAGTTTGCTCACTACAGTGATTGGATCAACCGTTCCTATCACTGTTAGTTTCTTTTCCTTCATTTCCATTGCAATCGAATCGATCCCTAAACGTTCACATGCAAATCACAAAGATCATTAAGAAACTGAACTAGTTTCCATCCTAGATCCGATCTCCATACCACAAACTAACTCGTGATTTTTACTACTGAATACACATTAAAAAAACATGATATAACTTTAAAATTAAAAAAACACTGTGAAAGTAGAACCATGTGAACTATACCGCTGCTTTCGACCACTAAAATACAAAACCAGAATAGTGGTTGAAATCAACTATTTATTTTGGTCTGAATTTGCAATGAACAATTCACAATTCATGACCACAAAAATAAATTCAGAAAACAAAAAAAGAAAATGAAGGTCGTTATACGACAGAAATTGATTAATGACATGTTTGGTAAGCATTTTAGATAGCATATAACATATAATATACACTATAGCATTTTAGATAGTATAATGTATAGTATAAAGTTTTAGAGATATTTTAATAAGTTAAATGACATCATGATATATGATGTATCAATTTATTTAAAACGTTAAATTATGTCAAAATAACTCTTTGTGATTAGTTTATTTTTCATATTTATCAAATTTTTCAAATAAAATACCGTTCTTTTAAATAAGTTTTTGGATCAGTCACTAATATATTATATGCAAAAAATACAATATAAATCAATCATGACTAGGAGAATGAATGAGAATGGAATTGAAAAAAGTGAACAAACAAACAAATGATGTAATGAGGATGTGTTGGAGTGCAACTTCTTCTTCTGTGATTAATAGTTTGCCTATTTCATTACCTCTCACATTACTTAAAACCAAATACACCAAACATTAGTAGACAGGTAACTATCAATTACCTAACTCTCTTTCTGTCCAAACATCTTAACCAGCCACTTCCCTAACTATAAAATTATCATTAGTTTGCTGAATTTTAGGGCTCACTTGGTCGGGTAATTAGGGAGAGGAAGTTATACTTTCCGAAAAGTATGTAAAACAGTCTTGTTTGGTTTCATTTTTATAGTCATATTCCCGAGAAGTCAAACTCTCGACTTTCCCTGTTCAAGGGAAGTTACTTACCTAGCAAAACCTAGGTAAGTTGAACTTCCCTAGGAAGTTTAACGTTTTTACTATTTTAACTCTGATTTTATTTTATAAAATATCTAATTGGTTATTTACGAGGACAATTATGTAAATATTAATATTAATTTATAAACAAATTAATAAATAATACCTACTTCCCGGGAAGTATAATTTGAAACAAACGACATATGTTTTTACTTTCCGGGAAGTTAATTTTCAGGAAATACAACTTCCCAGGAAATGAATTTCTTGAGAAGTCTACTCTTTTGAACCAAGTAAGACCTTAATATGAGACCCTCTTTGAGAGAACTCAATGAGACAATAAATTAAGACCGTTGAATACAGTAAAATAATCGGAATCTTTGATTTTACAAATCAATTTAAAGACTTAAATTTATTTTTACTATATCCGACGGTTTTGCTCCGCTGCTTTATTGATTGAGGAGACTCATAGTGAAAGACCCCATTAATTTATGATTTTGAGAGAGATTTGGTACCTGACAGAGTAGAGACTGTCTTCAAAGCCTTCTGCTTTGCTTTGTCATCATGTAAATCTAACTTCAACACAAATTTCTGAAGAGTTAAACAAACAAATTATTCATCAGTCACTATCTCTCAATTTAATTTCTGCTGAAATATTAAAAAAAAAACTAATTTTATCAGAAACATCAGTGTTATAATAATACAAATCAGTTTCAGGATTTAACAAAGATTAATGCCCTAAATCTGCAGTTATAAAAGATCCATGAAATGATTAAGTTCAGTTTAACTAGTTTAAATAATTTATTTATGGTAGAGTGACTGACTTTGCGATGTAATATGTATACATGCAAACAACAAAAGGTAGTAATAAAAGAGTAAACTTTTATCAACTAAACCATGAAAAGATTCAATCAAGAATGTAAAAGGAACCCATAAAACAAAATGCTAAAAAAACAAAAAGGGAAGAAGGGAATAGAATCAGAGAGGATAAGAATCAAAGAAAAGAATCAGAGCCCAATAAAGAATATATAGTGATGATAGTGATATAAGATTGTAAAAAAGAAAGCAAACCTTCATTTGTTTGTGTTGCTTTTAGTTTGCTTTTGAGTGCTGGTTTCAGATCAGAATCAGAGAGAGAGAAGAGAATGTAAAGACAGAGATAGAAGAATGAATAATAGAGAGAGACACAGAGAGAAATGAGTTTTTGAGAGAGAGAGAGAGAGGAGAATACAAAATCGAATGATGCTGAGTTGGAAAAGATAGAGAGAGGGAGAGAGATGAGTATGCAATGTTAATAACCATAAAAGTCCGAATCAAACAAGAAATGCAGAATAGGAGAGAGAAGGAAAAGGTATAGGGAGAGAGAGAGAGAGAGGTGCACACGTTGTACTACAAGTAGAAGTTGAAGACGAGTTCATTAATAGTTCATCAAAATTCAGGTAGGGGAAATATATGTTTGACATGAAATGAGCAATATAAATTTATTTTTATTTTTATAATAAGGATTAATTATATATGTATGTTATTTTTATTTTTATTTATAAATTAGTTATTATTTAATTTTTTTATATTTTTATTTATTAAATTTTAAATATATTTTAGAATTAAGTAGATTAGGTTAATATATAGTTTACATTAAGTTGATATTAAACTTAAAACGATTAAAAATTTATATATAGGTTAATTTAAAAAAAATATAAAAAAATATAAGAATTTAGTATATAATAAATGAGAAGCTTATATTAAGTTTAAATCTATAAAAATAGATATACATTTATACATAAAAATATTTAAATTCATATATAAAATTTACATAAAATTTATATAAAATTTATATTAAGTTTATATATACAAAAACTCATTCCGTACAAAGTGTAATTAAAAAAAACTAGAATTACTATATAAAAAATAATATACTATATAATTAATCTATATAATTATAACATATATAATACAAATTCATATTTCTACATTCAAGAGCAGAAGTAGCAATATGAAGGACTTCTCCACTTATTAATCCATATAAATTAATATTAATTTTTACACTGTAAGGTTCTATAAATTTTCAACGTTTTTATATTTTTGGGATGAAATATCACATGACCTTTTTGTGGTTCTATATTATTTTTTTTGAGAGAATGTTATTTTATTTTTGTGATTATATTATTTTTATTTAAATTAAATATTAATTTTTTCCCGATGAGAATTATAAATAATAGTGCGGAAAAAATAAAATCACTAATAATAGGGAGTTTCGAAAATAGTATATTAAAAATTAAAATGAGTAATAACAGTGTCATTTTGGGGGGTCCCACTTGTCAATTGTGAAGTGGTACGGAGGCAAAGCAAACCGTGCCGTTATATTTAGAACGCAGCCATCAGTTCCAGACTCACTTTACCCTCCTCTCATCGTTGCTTAACACGTGTCTCTTTTCTTCACTTCCAATTTTTTTTTTTTGTAAATTAGTGGTGGTAGGTTCAGTGAATTTAAAAAAATATAAATTTTATATTAAAGACAATTGAGGCAGTTTAAAAGTAATTTCAAAAATTTAATGATTTATACAATTGATTTTTTAAAAAAATTATTACTATTTTTTATTGATTAAATTTTTTATTAAAAGATAGCAGTATAGAAAAAATATTTATACTCTGCATATTCAACATAGTTTGTATTTTAAGTGTCTACAAATATAAGTCAATTTTCATGTAATATTAGTTACTTATGACGAGGTGTCTCTTTTGACTCGCATATTTTCAATATATTTTTTTATCTAATGTGTACTTTATATATAATGATGTTATCAAAATTGAATTAGCGATTAAATAAAAAAAGAACCGTATTATTAGTTTATTAAACGATTTGGTGGTTTATTAATTAAACTAGTAATTTTTTTTATATCAGTTGCTTGCTTGATAACATTGTAAGTAACCATTTAGTTGGTTGGATTAAATTTTTTATTTTCTAAAAAATAGCATTTGAGTAAATTTGAAAAGAGATATAAATACAGCTAATTGAATTAGTACTTTTAAAAAAATTGCATTTTTTTAGTAGAACTATTTTTGTATGTTGTATGAAAGGAGTAGTGATATTTATTGTAGCACATCTAACTATATACACTTAAAATAGCATAGTGAGAATAATGGCTGAACAGTAGTTGAATATAAATTCTTTAATGAATAAATGGGCGTTTAGAGCAAAAAAAAAAAAGCAAAGTGGTTCCTAACATCTGATTGGGTAAGACATGAGCAAATGGCAGTTGCCATCTTTGAAATTTGGCTGCTTCAATGAGAGATTAACGACTTACTTCACTTCATTGAATAAGTGAGGAGAGGAAGTTATATTTTTTGGAAAGTATATAAAATTGTCTTATTTAGTTGTATTTATAGATTCATCATTTTTTTAAGAAAAGACCAACCCATTCAACTGTCAAATCAACTAGGCTGAACCTGCATTTGAGTAACACATTCATTACTCAACCCAACTAGATTGGCCTCAGTAATAGAAGGAGGGTATTGAATAGTATTACTTTGAAAAGACTAGTTTACATATGTGGTAGTACTGCCAATAGTGTCCTGATACAAGATTAGAAGTAAATCATAAGGTAAGTGTTGGAATTTATAGAATCCATAGCCCAGAAATGATCCATGCTTAGCAAGCCAGTGAGCACTCATGTTTGCTTCTCGAAATATATGAGTGATTGGCAATCCTTTATGTTGTTGCATATGAGTAGAAGTTTCAGCAATAAGAGTTTGGTAATTCCCACTCCACAAATCTGGGTGTTGAATCGTGTTGATTGCAAAGGAACTATCTGATTCAATCATGACATTCTTAAGTCCCATCGCGTCAAGCCATTTGATTTGATTGTTAATTGCTTGGATTTCTGCCATCAATGGTGAACAAAAATTAATTCGCGCAGTGAATGCTCGAAGACATAGTCCAGTACAATCTCGAACTAGGCCTCCAATAGCAGCCTTTTTATTGTAAAAGTTAACTGAAGCATCCACATTCATTTTGAAACGCCCAACTGGAGGGACAATCCAATTGTTAAATCTGTTGCGTGGTCATTGAGCAGTGAATTTCATTAGTCCCAGATGTGTCTGCTCTACAAAAATTCCAAGCTAGATTGTTTATCAATGCTTTGGTGGGCATGCTCTTCAATCTGTCACTAAAGATTGTAGAGTTTCGAAATTCCGAGAGCTTCTAACTTGTTAACCCAAAGGCTAGGCTCCATGGAATATTATCCTGTCAATAAGTTTCAGAATTCACATTAGAGAAAATCCAATCTTCTAATGAAAGAGTGAAAAACGTGGGCTGGAGAGAATAAAGGATGATGTTAAGCCATGTTGATTTTGAATCCGGGCAATCCCTTAATGCATGTAGGATGGTTTCTTCGCTATCGCCAACATCTTTGTGTTAGTGTAAGCCCTAGCCTAATACATTGTTTCTAACTTTTATTATTGATTAATAAAATTATGAGGCATTATTTTATCATATCATGTATTTATCTATGGTATATATTTGATAAAATATCCAAGAATGTTAATTAAACACTTGAGGTATCAAGGTTGAGGACCTTGATAGTAGAACCTGAAAATTATGAGTTTAACATTCTAAATGTCCCTAGTCGCTTATTTATATGAGAATAGAAATGAATTAAGACTAGTATGTACTTTGTAGATGATCATGTTCTACGGGTCATAGATATTTGAGATATCTAGCAAAGTGCATAGGTATAATGTAGAGCATTGTACTTGGAGAACGATCACTATTTGCAATGTCAAATATTATCCTTAGACTGAAAATCACTGTGTCTCTTATTGTAATTTTTAGTGTACTTTGACATACGCCTAACATGGCCGTAAAAGGTTGACAAGTATGAGTATGATTAGGTATGCTACAAATCGTAAGTAAGAGCAAGAGTAAAGTGAAGGGATTGAACCTCTCAATGAGAATTGATATCATTGGCCGCTTGATAAACAAGATTGGGAAGAATGTGGCCGCACCCGAATGAAATGATTAAGTCATTTATTCGAACTTATCAATTTTGTCATAGAGATCAAGAAAAATGATTTAGCAATAAATAAGGGTGTTAGCGACATGCTTTATGCTAATCAAGATATCGAAGGTCAAAGGATTTATTTGAATTGTAGTAGGGCTGTTGACACCGCTCGTCAGCTATTTAATTTAGGGTGATCATAATGTCTTACTAGAGACTGCCTATGATTCACGAGTTATTAAACTCATTGTTTTTATTAAATAGTCCTATAGATCACACATGGATGACAGAAAACTTAAAAGGGTATTTTTGGTTTTTTATCTTAGTTCAAAATTCGGCTATTGGGCCGGATTGGACATTTGGGCCAATTTTGGTAATTGGGCCCAATATGGATGAGAAATAATATTTCTTACATGAATTTAAGACAAAAATTATTTATTAAATATGATGTCTTAAAGTGAAAATATGTAAGAAATAAGAAAGAGAAAATTTAAGAAGCTTGTCTTAAATTAAGACAAGATTAATGTGAGATAAATTAAAAGAATAAAATCTTTTAGTTATGCACATTAATGTCAGGGTAATGGGGAGGTTTTTAAAGGATATTTTAATTTTTGAAATAGACTTAACAAAGCCCTAATGACATTAGGATTGTTAAGTATTTTGAAAAACAAAATCACTTATCTTTAAAAACCCTAAAACCCTAGTTTTTCCTACATGAGAAATCGTCCCTCTAAACACCAAACCATAGCCGTGAGACTTCCACCTAAATTGAGAGAAATTTAAAGTTTTTCTAGGAGAGAGAAAATGAGTTTTAGGGCTGGTCATTAGTGTTGATCATCGTGTGCCTTTTTTCTCACAAAGAAACTCATCTGAATTGACAAGAACAGGTGAATAGATTATACCTTTAGTGCTAGTAAACGTTTCGGTTTAATTCGTGTGTTACTGTTGTAGAGTAACCACGCTTGGGGTTCTACTTTGGTGTCACAAAGGTTGTTTTGAAGTATTTCGAAATGATAATTATTGTTCTTGCCCAAAGAACTCACGACATTAGAAGGAGAAGGAAGAAAAAGTAAGTTTTCTTTCAAAGATTCGATTTTTATGTTACCTAGCATCTGATCCTCAATCAAATCCAACTGCACACGTAACTCTCGCAAAGCGAATAGAGACTCCGCTCTATAAGTAACTGAATCATCATCCCCCGTCTCTTTTCTGCTAAGTGCATCAGCAACTACAGTAGCTTTCCCAAGATGATTGACACGTCTTTTAATAGTACTAAAAGAAATGTGATAGCGACAAGCGCACCTATCGCATATAGTATAGAAAATGAAGTGTCGAGTGTCGTATCCACGGGTCCGGTCAAGTACTACTACTCTTAATTTAATTTATTATCTAATCTATCGAAATGGTTGTTGATTTTTAAATTTAAAAAAAAATGATTAAACAAATGAGATACGGCAAAAGGATAAAATGGTAAATTCAATGTCAAATGATAGATATCTAGACTTCGATTCATCCCACGATTTC